>JBBPDJ010000021.1:16401462-16427143 GCA_037974625.1 Cucumis cinereus | reverse complement strand
ATTTCTCTAAATTGTTTGAAAACTACAATATTTTCCTAAATAGTTTTCAAAATAACAATATTTTACCAAATCTTCCGATTATATAGATGGAGTGAAGTTTAAGTTTATTAAATTAAAGTACTTTTAAAAACTACTTTTAAATTTGTTGTATTTATGATGAGTTTTAAATTTTTGTCACTCTCATTTTCATTCTTTAGTAAAACAAATTGGAATTATTCCTTTCCTTAAAGAAAAACATAGTTCTACTTCTAAATAATAATTTTCATTAATTAATTATCTCAACTTTTAACAATAAAACCAACTTTTTTTTCTCTAAAAAAGTATTTCCAGCTATTTAAATAATATCTATTTTAATTATTATTTTTTAAAACAAAATTAATAAAAATGACTAAATAAATAAATAAAGTAATTGTTTAATTTTATTTTCGATGTTCTTATTTAAAATCGGGTCCGCCACTCTTCTTTTAATTTATTATTATTATTATTATTTGATTTTATGAATAAATAGTTTTGAAATATTTAAGTGGAGATGGTAAAGCAAAGGCATGGCTGAAACGTCCGGACATGTCAGATGAGATTAATACAACTTTGACTTACGACATAATATTAATTATAATTATTTGACCACATTTTAATTTATTTTCAAAACCCCTTTCTTTTTCTTTATTTCTTTCTTTTTTTTTTCAAGATTTACATTACTTTTTAATTATCTATATTATTATTATTATAATAATATTATACACCAAATTTAATTATATTAAATCATTTATATATTAAAAAAATCATCATTTAAAGTTATACCTACTTACTTTTTTTTTTTTTTTTTTTTTATACAACACAATTCCATGGCTGAGGAAGTAAACTCCAAACCACATGTTTCAAATCACATCTTACTATTTAAAGAAATAATTAAAACTACATGACAATGACAATCACAATGTACGTGTTTCTTGACTGGTTGTTTTAAATGTCAAAATTGTTGAAAATAACTATAAATATAACAAGATTTTATAGTCTATCAACATTTATTAGTGGTAGGTGGTAGTATTCAATTGGTTCATTTTGTTATATTTCAAAACGACCCCGAACTATTTTTCAAATTTGTTGATGATTATTACTTTGAAAACATTAAAAAAAATGCAAGTAATTAAAGAAAAAAAAAAAGGAAAAAAGAGTAAAAAGAGAAAAGTCAAATCTAACCTTTTTATCTCCTGCTTGCTATCTTCAATCATTAGTAAACATATTTTGATATTTTCCATTTGTTTTCAGTGAAAGAGAAAATTCCCAAATGCCTTTTGTTTCACTTCACAGTGTAATTCTCTATTTTAAGCCACAGAAATGGAGATTGAGGTGTGAACAACTTTTAGTTGTATTGTGTAATAACAATGTAAAGACAGCCTTCAAAAGCTTTCAAATTGCAGAAAATCATAGTTATTTGTTCCTATACATATATGATTTATATACTTTAACATCTTCTACTCTTTCAACTATCCAAAAGTTAAAATGAAGGGAAGAACCTATTAAGGTTCCAAGGAAGGGAGTAAAACTCTTCGCTTCTTGTATCGAGATTGAAGGAATAAAACTTCTCCCACCAATGCCGCCCGCTGTCTCGGCGAGTTGCGCTATGGTTCCTCATCAATGTGATGTCCAAGAAGAAAGCAACCACAGCAGCCACAGTTGCTGGGGAAGAAAATATCACTTGCACAATGTTGTTGAACTACAAACACAAAACAGACAAACAAAAAACATTGACACTTAAGGAATTCAGACACCATATTCATCTGCTAATCACAGATTAAACAACAATGTTGTTTCTGTTAATCAAGTTGGAGTAAATTTGAGCTCACCCATCTGGCTTTAGTGTGGACAGGACCATGTCCAGAAATGAAAAGATACTCATTGAAGTACTGGGGCACAGAGAGGCCCAAGAACAGAGAGAATCCAAGTACGAACTTTGACCGAAAGCTGTTGAGGTTGCAGAACTGAAGGAACCCGAGACCGGCAGAAGCTGTTTGTTTAATGGGATATCACAATAAAAGCCTAGAGTTTAATTCTCTGTAGGATGAGATGAATTAGCTAAACTAACATTTTCCGTACGCCACCAAACTGGAAAACATTTGCCCCCACCGTTCTGACTTTCATTTATAGCCATTCATGGGGTAATATTTGTTGCCAGAAGGTTTTTGCATAAAAGTTTATGTTAAAAGTTCAAAATCAAGTGCCAAAACAAAAAAGTGATGCATAAAAAAGCTTCAAGTCCTCCCTTTTGGGCATAATCAGAAAAGAAAAGTTTGTAAGTTTCTTTTGAAATTGTCATTTAGGACAGACGTGCTATTGGGAATTGGTTCATGTTCTTAACTTGTCTGTCTTTCTACTGTTTGGTGGTCTCGTTAGTATTTTACTCAAACTGAATCCATAGCCACATCAAATTTTGATTTAGGAGATTAAGTTTATTAAGTTATGGTGGCTTAAATAAAGATGACAAAGCTCAGTTGAACTTTGTCTCATTCATTTATTTGTACTTTTATGGTAGCTCACTCAAACTCAACAGTTGTTGGAGTAGCTGAGAATTTATAGTCCATTGATATATAGATAATTTGCAATAAGCATTAACAGCTGTAATAAATAATGTCAGTGTGTGCAGAATGAAGTTATTCACCAATCTATTTCAGTAGTCTGGGTTGTTTTAATGGTTTGTAGCAGGTGGTTTTGGCTTTGACTAGAAATGTTTTCATGATTACAAATTGAATATAATATAAGATGATTTCAAATCCATTACTAAGTATGGCTCAGTCTGATAATTAACCACCCTACCCTATTATTAATTCTCTGCTTTTGAAAATCAAGTTTACCAGCTTGTAGGTTTCTTTATTTTGTGAATTACTTTAAAATAAGATTTTTAAAATCTTACCTATAATATTAAAGTAGTTCTTAAGGTTTTTAGTTTTTACCTGGCTAAGAGTTCAAACTACTTACAAAAAGGTGAAAAGAAAAAGAACAAACACAGTTTTCAAAAACAAAGAGGAGACAAAATTTACTCTTTCCTAACCTATAGCTGGCAGCTACTATTTGTTACATTTTGATTCTTTTGGGTTTTTCTGAACAAGATTGATCACAGAACATTGAAGATTTTACAATAGAAAAATAACTTACCTATATAGGCAAAGAGGACACAGTACAAAGCTGCCATTAATGGTAAGGGAACCGAAGCAAGGACAGCACCAAATTTGCCTGTTATCATGGAGAAGATAAACTTGAAAAACTGTTAAGTGACTAAAATTAGAAAAGTAAGTTGAAAATCATTATAATTGGAAGTTTAAGATCTTGGAAAGCATAATTGCAAAGTTACCAATGCAGTAAATATTGTCTGAACACGGAAGTTAGTAGTTTTAATTCAAGATTACCAAGCACAGAGAAGAAAAGCATGAACCCAGCAGAAATTTGAACAGCTCTCCGGCTTCCAACCCGGGTCAAACCCAACAAACCAGCATTTTCACTGTAGAGAAGGATTGTAATCAATTTGGAATCTAAATACAAATGTTGCTTGCCAAAAAATAATTTATAGACTCAATATATGAACTAGCAATAAGTTGTCATAGGTTACTAAACTTTTAAAACGTTATGAGACAAAATTAAATTTTGTATGAAAAAAGAACATGAAACTTTTAACTTGTGTCTAATGAATTTGTTAATAGACAATGTTAAATAGGTTAGTAACTTAATAGACACAAAATTGAAAGCTCAAAGACTTATTGTGAATTTAGTTATTTGATGATGAGACCTATATGAAATTGAAAGTTTAGACAATTTGTTAGAAACTTTATATAAATTTAGGAACCTATTTGATATAAATCTAAAAGTTGGAAAATTGAACTTGTAATTTAACCAAAAGGAGAGCATCGCATTCAAAATGCAAACTAGTTGGTGGCTCCCTCCTAAAATGACAAAGTGCCGGCGTTATCAAACACTGACACACTTTGATACACTGATACGTGTACAACACACGAATTGGTGCATCTATTATTATTATTATTATTAATTTTGCTTTCAAACACACCAAGGATGTACCATCTAAAAAATTAAATTAAATTAAAATAAAATGATGAAACAAGACCCACTATCGACGATCCATTTAAAAGGAAGTGTAAGCCCATTAAAGTTAACTATTCAGCCCAACTTTTACAAAACTAAAGGGTTTTACACACTTTCCACACTAACACATTTTAACCCACAATCTGCCACTTCAACTCAAAACCCATGACCGCAGGCCACTTCTTTGACTTCTCTTACTATTTTTTTTTTCTTCTTCTGTTATTTTTTCTTCCTTTTGTTAAACGTGTGCATACTTCAAAATATGTTTAGATTTACACACATTTACTTTTGTAAATAATAATAATACTGTGTTCCAAACGAGTCGTGTCCTACTTTTCTTTTAAAATTGACTTCTTGTTGTGTCGGTGTCGTGTTGCAGGTCAGTGTTCATGCTTCTTAAATGACCACTTAAAAATACAAATCAAAGATTGTGAAACATTTGAAATTTCTATATCATATTAAAAAATATTCAATTAGATTGAGGTGATGCCCCACTCAAATCTGTGAAAAGGGCAACTACATTTGCCAGCTCTATGCTAGCAATCATCAACTACATTTCTACTTTGTTGCTGTTTATGGAACGGTTGGCTTGAGAGAAATAGGAAGGCTTTTAGATGGTCGAGAACCTTGAGGAGGAAGAGTGTTCCGCAATAAAGCTCAATAAATCCTCTTGGGAATCAGTAACCATAAGGTTTGTGATTGTCCTTCGCTTTTTGTTCTCAATAATTATAGCCATTTGTTTTCTCATTCTATGTTTTGTAGTTAGTCTCTATATGGTTCACTTGTATTCTTTCATTGTTTCAATGAAAGCTGATCAAAGTACTCAGTACTATGAGAGCAGAGGGATTGCTATAGACATTATATTGAGCAATAGGGAAGGAGTGCTTTTTTGCAAGGACTCTCCAAAATAGCTTACTAGCAACTTAGTAAGGTTTTTTCTTACACTGATGCAGTGGATCCAACGCCAGTGCCAAATATACCATCCAGAAAAGTCCCTACTCCCTATACATAAATGGAACAAACAGTAGTTCATTCTATCAGAAAGACGTGCAACAAAAATGGGCAATGACTACAGGAATTAAAGGATTGTTAAACTACCAGCCAACCGACGCCACGGCTGAGTACAGATGGGGGTATATGTGTGGCACTCCCATATCTTGCAGCTGCAATGAATGTTCCTGTAGACTAACAAACAGCAGAAAGAGAACATCAATATGATAGTTAATAGCTTGTTCTAAGACTATGAAGTATTGAATTTAGAAGAACATCTCGTTGGCCGTGATAATGTTCCATCATCAAGATAGCTGGTTTCCTATAACTTGTGAATTTCGAGGAACAAAGAAAAGTGTTGGAAATAAATTAACCTCAATGAGAGCAACAAAGGCAGAAGCCATCATAGAAAAAATATCTCCAGCATTAAAACTAGGACGCCCCCATTGAAATGGATAAGGAACCTTTATCCTGTAATTAAATGAGTACCGTTGAAGGTAAATGGAAAACAAGCTTTGGGCCCAACAAACCTTAAACTGAAAGTAGAAATTACTTATTAACATAAATTTAGGCCAAGTAGAAAGAAAATTTAAAAGAAACAGGAAGATTTGATGTCCAAATAAGTATTGTTCACACGCAGAAGTTCACTATTTTAGGAGTGGATTTGGAAAAGACAGAAGCTAAAACTCTCAGCCATCAACAATTAAGAATCCAGAATCCAGCAAGTTAATTAGCATACCAGGAGGCAGCACTTATGAGCCCAGAACGATCAGTGCGGCAACTGAATTGAGTACTTGGAGCTTTATTTTTATATGCACCTGCTGCAGTCAATATCTCTGCATATGCCCAAACAATTGCAACTGACAAAATAACTGCAAATCGATCAAACAAGGCTCGTTTGCTTTTCATCAGGGGTGGAACGTACTGCAGTATATTGGTTAAATATTAGTTTGGGTTGTAATATCACATAGTTAAGTAAAAAGAAATAAGAACTAGGCTTAACGGAAGACTAGGAAGTCCAAGGGACAGTTAAACTACCCACCTGAGATAATAAAACCACTATGACCAACTCTGGGAGTCCAATTTCAACACAGTTAGCAAGCTGCAACCACCAACAGAAATCAGGTAAAAACGCTGGTTATTTTCAAGGGAAAGTTATTTGGTTTAAAGATTACCAGAGGTTTAAAGATTAGATTAAAAACTTAGCTAAATTCAGTTCAGATTACCAGAGGTGTCCAATCTGATTTGGATCCTCTTGTTTTATCATCCAACATTTTACTTTTTTTCAAATAAAGATCATTTGTTTAAGGGTGTTGTCAATTATCATCATGGCAGAGAAGTATCAATCTCTCTTACTTGAGGAAAACCCAGAGCAAAGAGACCTAGTCCAGTGAGAGTGACAAGAGGAACTGCAGATAAAGGGCTAAGAAACCTGCATTGCACACCATTCACACCAACTGTTCATTTGAAGCCTTCACGAAAAGAAAAAAAGAAACCCCCAAATCGATTTATTGCTATCTCTTCTACTCAGTGTCATACCTTGCAACAATCCTCCAGAATCCCAAAAAACCAATGATCATTGGCAGGAAAGACGCAACAATCAATGCTCCTTGAAGAGCCTTCATTGATTCTCTAAACCTCTAAAAGAAATAGAAAGAAACAAAATCTTCAATCAAAGACAAAAACGAAACAAAAAGCAATCTCAAGGCATTTTCCTCTCTAAAATAAAAGTCACCTGATGGGGATCAATGTAGAAATTAAATCTTCGAGACAAAGCTACCGAGATAGCCGGAATGATGAAGGCATACGACCCACCAATCACTACAGGCAACCGGGTTCCGAACCAAGTTTGTAATAAAGTATTGATACCCGCAACAAACAACAAAGTGTTTATCATTTCAGCCTTCTCCACCTATGAAGAATATGAGAAAACTGTTTGGTTGAGGAGAAAATGGATGAAGGAGAGATGTTTTTGGAAAACTGAAAAGTTTTCTGGGAAAATGTCCTTACATTTCCACCACCCATCAAAGGAACAATTATAGTAGAGAGTGCAACAGTAGTTCCGAGCATCACAAAGTAGTGTTGAAATCCCAGAAGTATGACTTCCGCTGCAGTGATTAGCAGCTTAAATCAGCTCCCATTTTCATTTATAATTTATAGCAGACATTGAAAAACAAGACCAACCTCTGTATTACACAAGAAATGAAGAAAAACAGAGAAAGACTTAAAAGGGGAAAATAAATCCCTATTGCTTGGAATCCACGAAAACACGGAAACCATAGTTTTACAGGGAGCGATCAAGATATTTCACAATCGATTACGAAGATAAACAACTCTTTGTCACTTTCCTACTTATTCTTCGCTAGCCAACAAAATAAGTAAAGGGCTGTCGCAATCGCCGGGAAACTTTCCCCACATTTCCTAATTGTAACGTTTCAGGCCAGGCAAACAGCACAGATACCAAAAAAAATAAAAACAAGATTAAAAGCATAGAACAGAATTGGAAAAAAGATGAAGATGATCGCACAGAAGACTGTTTACATCAAAATAACAAACGGGGTGTAAGCTATTTGGGAAGAAAACGCGGGAAACGAAAAAAAGAAGAAGATGAAGAATCACAGAGAGAGCTAAAGAGTTAGAGAAGAAGTAAAAACAGAGCATAACAGAGCAGAAGAGAGAGAGGGAAGAGGGATGAAATACGCCACGTGGGAGAGCTGGAAACACAGAAATCAATGCCGGGAAGTTGCTCTTTGATGGGATGAGGTTGAAACTCGTCGGATTTCTGGGTTGCTCCGGCGGCCATTAGTGTATGGTGTGTGAAAACTGTGTGGTAAGTGAATGGGAATGGTGATGGAGAGAGAGAAATGGGAGAAGGAAAAAGGGAAGAGAAATGGAGTTGGGTTTGTTGGTTTTAGGTTGGGTTTGTGTTGGTATGAATTTGAGGTTCCGGCAAAAGATGGCACTGACGACACCATACACAGCCAGAGACTCCGCATGAAACTGACGGCGGGCCTTTGCTTCTCTTTTATTTTTCTTTCTTACGAAATAAACAAACAGACAAACAAAATATTTTCAAATATATATATATATATATATATATATATATATATATATATATATTTGTCTTAGTTTTCATATTTTGGAACTTTTTTCAATTTAATCTCTTTTGTTGAGTTAAATCAGAATTTTCTATAAATTTGAAATTTGTGTTTGGACTAATGCCTATGTCATATCTTTCGTGATCTAACTATAGATAAATTACGATATTTTTTATATATTATAAATATTTTAAAAAGTTTTATCATTTAAATAATTTATTTATATAAGTTAATTATCAATTATATTAATTAACCATTGCTTATAAAAATAGAAATATAGAAATGAAACCAAATATTTTAAAAAATATTAGTCGGCAATTTGTTTAAAAAATTATTTATGTAGGCTTTTACGTGGTAGGGGTATTTATGTCTTCTAGCCTTTATATTTGTTTTTTTTTTGTTAAAAAAAGAATAAAAGTAAATAAATCTCATTTTGAAAGTAGCAAGTATAATAAATTAATGACATATTTTTATTTTGATTGGGTTAAGCATGCTATATAAGCATAAAGAAATGAAAATAAAATAGAAAAAAAATATGGATATTATATAATTCTATATTTGAAATGGACAAGAGATTGGGTCATATTATTTTAAAATATGTGACAAAAATAATGTAAACTTAGGGTTATCTCATTATATGTTGTTTCACTTTGAGGAGGGAGTAATTGAGAAGTGTAATTGTTAGTAAAAGGGAGGTTGGAGAATTATTGTTGATGGAAGTTGCACCAACCCATGGATTTCATTTCCAACTTTTTCTATTATTATATTAATTTTATTATTTTATTTATTATTATTGGTCTTAATCAATTTTCTAATCACAAAAATTATAATTAATTACCTCTAATAACCCTCATTGTTAAATGTAGTTTATGTTTTCTAAAATCCAACCTAAAATTTCATAGTCAAATCACATTTTAACGTAAACAAGCCATGACATGGATCACCAACCTAAACCTAAACCTAAACCTAAACCTAAATCAACAAACCAAGCATTCTTCATTCATTTTCTTCATCAACAAAATCTACACTAACTCTTATTAATCAACTTTCTAATTAACCTTTAAATACAATTAAAGAAGAAGAAAAAAGAAACTGCCAACTCCATGGCTTCTTGTCCAATACAAAGAAAGATTATATTGCCCCATAACGACTAGCATCGTTGGGGTTACATGTAAACCAAAGGCAAATTCCAGAGCAATGACATTATAAATAATGATCCAATTTAACGACCCAAAGAAATAGTAAGTAATAATCTCACAAGAACAGACCCAATATTGCTTATTTATATGATTCATGTACTGAATTAGGCATCAAAGTGTGCAACGCTCGATGTATGCCACACTGTTGAGAGAAACTTTCACACATGTAAGCTTGAAAAGCAAGACTAGATTAAAAGACGCAAGTCATAGATCAAGCCCATGACTAGAGTACAAGTTTTGTGTAGTTCGTGTGACAATAGTATTACTTAAGTATGGTTCATTTGGGATTCAGCAGAAGAATAGCTATTTTTAAATATTAGTGTTTGAAAAATAACTAAAATGATGTTCTCTTGCTAAAATGAATGTATATTTTAATATGTCATGCTATGCAGCGCGTTGGGGCTTCATCTCTCACTCTCAAGGGAGTTCATCAGTCCGGTGATCGACTGATAAATGAGGCAGCTTCTTGCGAAAGAGGTGAGCACAAGTCAGTGCTCTTTTCAATCGACATCGGGTGTTGGGCAGTGGTGTTTTGATTTCATCTACTGTCTTTAGAGGAGGTCTTCGGTCGACGGTGGATTGGGCACAACGGGCGACTGCTAAAGTTGTGGTGGTGGGTACATGTCAGGTTTCTGCCAAACGTCGTCGGACATTTAGTTTCACATTGTCTGGCGTGTGAGGGGTGGGTCTGCACCGGTGATTGGTTGGTCAAAACGGGCTACCACCTGCAGTTATGGTGGTTTTGGTGTTACGCGGTGATGAGGATGATTTGGTGGTTATAGTGGAGTCAGTGAGCATTAATCAAGCGGTGGATTGGATGCTCTTCTGTTTGGTGGGAAAATTGTTGGCTCCGAGAGTGATTTCAAGTGCTGTAATTGCGAAAGTTTTGTCAAGCGCATGGAAAGTGGATTCGAAACTAACAATGGACTGTTTGGGTAGAAATGTGTTCCTGTTCAAGTTTGATCATATCAGCAATAAGAATCGGGTGTTTCCATAGGACCATGGTTCGTTGATAAATTTATGTTGGTTTTGGAAGAGCCAAAACCTCTGATTCAGCTGGCGACTCTTCCTTTCAATGAGGTGGTGTTTTGGGTGCACTTTATTGATCTTTCGTTGGCATATATGAACAAGACTAGGGCGCAGAAACTGGAAAATGTTGTGGGGATCTTTGAGCGAGTAGACTGCAATAAGGATGGGTTTTATTAGGGTGCTAGCCTTCGAGTTCGTATAAGGCTGGATATTAACCTTTCATTGCGTCAAGGAATTAAAATTGATTGCATTGGATTTGTTGGGACTCGATGGGTTGAGATGCGGTATGAGCGATTTCCTGAATTCTGTTCGTTTTGTGGTTGCCTTAATCACGGTGTGAAGGTGTGTCTAAATGCCTTTGATTCGTCTAACTCTGAGCGGTCCTTTCGATTGAGGATATCATTCTCTAGTAAGGGTGAGGATAGGCCAGTGGGAGCCTGATTTCCCCTCCAGTTACTTCAGTGGAAGTTGAAAAGGCACAGTCGAAACAACAGAAAGAGAAGCAGGGGGGCTCGATGACGGATTCTGATTTTGAGCGTGGGGTGGAAAAGGCGATGAATTGTTTGGGACCACGTTCGCCTATTGAAGCTGAAATAGTTGGTGGGGCTCATCTTGGAGGTTTGGGCTTTGGTATGCTTAATGTGCTAGAGCCTTTGTTAGACCTTACTGGAGAAAAAATGGATGGTGGGTCGTTCTCTTATAATTCTAAGCTTGTTGGGTTGATTGATAGAGGGAAGGGAAAAGTTACCGAGAGTCAGGGTCGTGTTGATTGTTTGGCCCAACCAACACTTATTGAGAGACCTAAATCGAAGAAATGGAAACGGGCGGCACGTTTAGGTCCATCTGCTAACTCTGTGGATAACCACATTGGTGGTTCGTTCAAGCACAAAGCCAAGGACTTGGGGCACTACCCACATAAGAGAATCAAAGGGATAGTTATCTAGGAGCAATCCTCTCCAAAAAAAAAAAAAAAACATAAAGCTTCCATTGTTTCTCTCTCCTAGCTTCATTATTTATTCCTTTAATCTAATTCTTGAGAGAGTTATATTGTATTATGAGGATTTATTTGTTGAGTGCATAAACTTGTAACTCTACTCTTTTAGAGAGTCTGCCAAATGTGTTCTTCATTTTCAAATCTATTGCAAGGTGTTCCTCTTGATCTCGAAAAAGTATATTTATAAGAGGTTGATCGTAATTCGTGGAAACTATTGAGTTTGCTCTTGAACTCGCAAAAAGAGTGGTATAGCAATTTACTCTAATTCATGAAAAGAGTCGATCAAATTTTTTTATTAGCATATCCAAGAGGGGCTTGAAAAGTAGATGTAAGCCGATTGTGCATAACTATTATAAAATTATCCGTGTCAATTTCTCTATCTCTTTTCTATGTAATTTTGTAATTAATTTGTTATTATCTTTTATTTCTTGAAATTAATTTAAGGTTTTTTTTCCCTTGAAATTAATTGCTCATATTAGCTTATTTTGATTGGTTGTTCTAAATTTTCTTTATTCACTACCAATCTTTTATAAGAATTAAATGAGGTGTTTTAATGTGATTGTTACTTTCTTGTTTAATTCAAAATGGACTTATTTGTATAAAATTATTGATTAAATTACACATACATTAGCAAAAAGTTTATTAATATTTTTTTAATTGGATCCACTTAGATAAAAAGTTTTTATTTGTTTTATACCTAAATTTCGTTCACCTAAATCATCATCTTTAGACTTACAATGAAGAAACGATGAGTCTTTGTTCATGTCGTTCAAAATATTGATTTTCCATGAATTTAATAGAATCTCTGCACCAGATTGTCCATTGCATTGTCCGATCAATGCTAAAACTATGCCAAAGATTGCAATATATTTGAGAGCTTCCATTTATCTTCCTTTACCACTACTTTGTTTCTCTTTATTACTTTTTTTTTTCTCACAATCTCTCTAATATTTATAGTGACAAAATATATAATAAATAGAAATCTGTTTGGTTTTCTATTAATTTTGAAGAAGAAATAACAATTTAAAAAGTGGTTAGTAAACAAATTAAATATTGGTAATTTAAAAAGATGACGTAGGAAATGCCAAAAGAGAAAAAAAAAAGGTAAAATTGACCAAAAAAAAAAAAGAAAAAAAAAAGGTAAAATTGACCAAAACAAAAAAGAAAAAAAAAACTAATTATGAGACTCACAATTTTGCAGTAAAAACCTCCATAGTCAAGTAAATGGTTATTTAGCTTAGAGAGGAACATCATATTGAATTAAAAACTTAAATTAGTTTCAATCCCTATCAGTTTTTGCAAAAGTAAGTGTTCGTTTTTTTACCTTTAATCTCAAATTAATTAATTTTAGTTAATGAATTGATTGATGTTTTGTTGATAACAAATTTAAATTTATTTGTTTATTAACAACTTTAGTATTTTAAAGTGTCTATTGTGTAGAGCTTGGAACCTTAATTCTAATGCAATTTGAATCACTCAAATCAGAGTTCAAACGAATAAGATATAGTCGAAATAAGCTTAATGAAAAAATTATGAATTGCGATGTGACAATATTTTTCTCTATCAAGTGGACCAATGAAAGGTGTCACTTAAATCAATAAAGAAGTAACCTATGATGGGATTTTGATTTTTGGATTGGTTTTAAAAAGAAAATAAATTTAATATTATTTTATGTTTGTGTTTAACGGCTAGAAAGTCTCTGAAAATAGTGAGCTCATTTTTATTGAGTTTTTAAAAAAGAATACTTGTGGGGATAGCAAAACCGTGGGGGGCGGTTGAATTCTTGTCAAAATTCTGGTTTAATAAGTTTTTTGGCAAAAGTGTGTCGAGCACATGCCATGTTTTTATAATATTCCTATTTTGCCCATTCTACTGATGCATAGCATATTGATCGAATACAATGTAATTCATGTATTTATGTGATTTGGTGTAATTCGAAATACCAATTGTGTGATTCAAACCTAAAGAAATCCACAAATAAAGTAGTCATTTGAAATACGGTGTATTTCAATATGTTGGTTTAGGGTTTAGGTTTGATATCATATATGTTTTGATATAATTAATTTTTTAAAATATCTTGGATTATTCAATCTTATGCTTGTATATCACCTTTATGATTTATTTAACTAATTTTTTTTAAAGTATCTAGCATTATTCAATCTTTAACTTGTTTATCACTTTTATTTTAATTTATAATATATCTTTAGAATTTTCATTATCTTATTCGTTTTTTATTACTTTGAATTCAGATTAAATCATTTTGATTTGTTTCTTGTTATTTTATAAATATTATTGTATAACAGACTGTATATTTGATTCTCTATGGTAAAGTGCTCTTAATTGGAATAGAAATGCAATGGTAAAGTTGGTTGTCATGCCAAAAGTAGAAACACTTATATCTTTTTGTTTTGTTTCGATCATGGTATAATGTTCGATTTAGGTGGATGCATGTTTGGCTTGGTGGTGGTGTAGGGGGGTTTAGTTAAAGTTTTAAGTTTCTTTGTGAATATGTTTCAAGCTTTTGACATGTGTAAAATTTGTTAATTAAGTTGCTTCATTTGTGTGTATATTACTAGTTGGTGGTGGTGGTTGTGGTAGTGCTATGGTGGTGGTTTTAAATTAGTTTGAAATTAGAAGTTTTAAGTTTTGAAGTTAATGTGAGTATATATTAGATGTTGATTAGTAGATTATATTTGCTCCTATGTGTAGTATATATACGGTTTTAGGACTGCAAAAAAGGTGCAAAATAAAGGCAAAAAAGGTGCAATACAGGGTACAATAAATATTAAATTAAAAAAAATTACAAAATTAACTTGACGGTGAAACACTGTCAAGTATAGTGTAAAACTTGACAGTTGTAACGTGTCAAGAATTACATCATACTTAACAGTGATAAATCGTCAAAAATAACGAATTCTTGACAGTAAAAAACAATCAAAATTAAACTCTTTCTTATTCTTGACATTAGATTACTTGACAGTGAAAAACTGTCAAGTAAAGTTTTATTCTTGACAGTGGATAATTGTCAAGTAAACTATTATTCTTGACAATTTTCCACTGTCAACAAAAAATGCTTATTCTTAACACTGGATTACTTGATGATTTAAAACCGTCAAGTAATCGCTTACTTGACAGTTTTTCACTGTCAAGTAAACCATTTTCTGTAGTAGTGTCAATTTTGTCATTTCTATTTTTATTGATGATTTTTGTCTTTAAACCACTTTTATAATTGCAAAAAAAAAAAATCTATGTTTCTAATTGTGTTCTAATACTTAGTATTTGATAAGTTTGCGTTGTAAATTTTGCAATTTAATTGAAATTTCTTGTCACTTAGAAAGTTTATTTTTAAAAAGTTTTATTTACAAAAAAATTGTTTTCATTTTCAAATAATTGTATTACTTTCATTTCTATTTGGTAAAAATATTTTTTTACTCCAAATACAAGGTCTTTGCATTTTTTTTCTAAGCAAAAGTTTATTTTGATTGATTTTGTTGTTGGATTAAATTCAGTTGTCAGTTTCATCTTAAATGTTGTTTGTTTAACAATTTACACATATATTTTTTAATTATGTAATTTAAGTTTTAAGATTTAGAATGTTTTTTCACTAATTATAACCCTTTGCTAATTTTTAGAAAAAAAAAAAAGAAAAAGAGAGAAAACAACCTTAAGTTTTTAAAACTAGTCGCATGAAGTTGAAGTCTCATCACCTCTTTCGACAACACTTCTTCAAGTTTCAGCCCTTCTTTACTTTGAGAAGTTTTGAGATTCTATCATTCATCCAGACATCCACTCATTATTGAATATGATTTTGAAAAAGTAGGGAGATTGTTGTGCATTTTATAAAAGGAAAAATGTATTATGGTTTTTATTTTGCTACATGCAACCCCGAACCACAGTGAAACGAGCGATAGGCAATCGTTGACATCTTGGGCGACGGTAGAACGATTTTTAGCAGATGATGTGAAAAAGTGAGAGAGCTGAGTTTTGCTCGAAAGAGTATTTCAAACACTATTTTAGGCATGAACGAAGAATATGATGAAAAATTTAGGAATTTTTTTTGCTGAGGTGTGAATGAAGGATGGGTTGATTTAAGCCTTTGACAAGAGCATTGATTAAATTGTAAGTGACTTAATTGTCATGTATTTTGATGTTTTTAAATTGGTTAGAAACTTTTCCAATTATGTATTGGAACTTTGGGAGTTTTATTTGGGTATTTTTTACCATTTCTCACTTTCTTTTTTATTGATTTTTTTTTATTTTATCATTTTTATAATTAATTTTTTTTTTATTTTATTATTTATCCAAATTAAACCTTAGATTTACTATTTATCTAGTCAGTCCTTTGATTTTTATCTATTACTCTATTTGGAAAGACTTAACCCAGAAAGATCCAATCAAAGCCCATGAGAAAAAATCCAGCCCATTGACCCATTTGTAGGCCCATTTAACTAGAGTTCAAACTCAAAACTCCCATCACTATGGTCCCACAATTTTCTTCAATTTGGTGGGATGAAACTTTCTTGGAAACCTAATTTTCCCCCTCAATTGCATTCATTTAAAAAGACCTTAATCAGAGGCATGCTAAAAAAATATATATCAAATTTGGTTGACTTAAATGCACAAAAGTAGATATAGACTCGAAAAAACTACCATTCTAGTCTTCAAATTTTAATGAATATATGCTTTTAGGAGTATTTTTTGTTTGTTTTTTAAAATAAATTATATAATATTTAAAATTAAAAAATATATATATAGTATTAGAGATGATATGATTTTTAGAAATTATTCTCCTAATTTAAAATGTCATATAATTAAAAGTATAAAGTTATTTGAGAGACCTTTTAAACCTATTTATAAAAATTCGGGGACTAAATATGAACATTTTGAAAACTAAAAGATCAAACATACATATTCTTCAAAACTTGGAGACTAAAAGGATGATTTTTCCAACTTTTATCAAAAGCAATTGTTTTATCAACTACGTATGTCTAGATGATGATCAATGGACTTTTGTCAATATGTTCAGGTTGACCATCTTTTAAGTTTCTATTTTTTTTTTTTTTTTGTAAAAATACCATTAAAATAAATAATTGTGTATGAGGCAATATATTGATAATTGGGTATGATACATAATATTGACCTAACTTAAATTGATTAAAAGGTTTTGTACATAGTTCATTGAGGTTCATTTGGTTAAATTACATAATTGATTTTGACAATATATTCATAATTGACATTGATAATATATAGATGATTGGATTGGAGGAGATTAATTTGTGTCCCATCACTTTTGTGTTTGTCATGCATGACTAACATTGGTTTTACGAAGGAAGTATAGGAAAATAAAAAAAAAAAATTTGGTATGAACATTTGAATATAACTTTGGTTAAAGTTATATTTGGGTATTTGGGTATTTGGCTTTTCAAAAGATTTAAATTAAAAACAAAACCAATGTATTTGGTAACCAAATAATGAAAGGGAAAAGTTTAGGTCCACATTCCCATTATTCTTTATGTAAGCCAAAGCTTAGTGGAAGCTTGGTTGTCACATTGTCACCTACCTCCAATCATATTCATATTTTTTTCCATTCAAAATGTCATAATTATATTATCTTCAACAAAAAAAAAAAAATCTATTAATTATAAAATGATTCTAATGTTGTAAAAATGAGGCACAATAGAAATACGAATATCGAAAAAATTACCTTGAGTTGAATCGAAATGGACGGTTGAGATTAGTAGAGAGATAATCACCTTGAGTTGAATCAGACATCACGTAGCATAAAGAAAATGTCTTAAAATTGTTGGAGTAAGTACTCGAAGCAACAATTAAGCGTTTGGATGTTTGGACGCCTAGATTAGAAATTGCCTAAAACTTGGTCGCCTGGTTAATTGGTCGTCTAGACAGAACGCTTAAATTGGTGGACACCTAGACTGAACGCCTAACTGCAAAACAAAAACTTGTTAGATGAAGGATGAGTCGCGAATCATGCTCTCTTTAAGACATTTTGTGGCTTTGCTCGGAGTGCAAATAGTTCTTGTTTTGCCACGTCGTTCCCAGGATAAAACAGTCAAAAGACTCGATCAGAGCTGCACTAGAACCGATTGAATGAGAGAAGAAGTATTTTAGAGAGTTTTGTTAGAGAAAGTATTTTTGGATGATTCCAAATGAGAGGAGAATGATGACTATATATAGTGTTTTGAGTTTCGTAACGCCTCAGCGGTCATAAAAGCACTAATGTATGATATCTGCAATGCTTCAACGGTTGTAACACTTGAATGACTAGTCAAAGCGTAATGCCTCAACACATTCAATGACGCCTCAACGCATCACGATCTCAACGCTTTGCAAGGTCTCAACACATTACAATCTCAACGCCTCACTTCAATGTGTTCAAAGTTTGAACATCTCGTCTCTCAATGCCTTTTGAAAAATAATTTTATTAATTAAAAAATAAAAAATAAAATAAATATTTAATAAAAAAACAATAATATTATTTTATTCCTCTCCTCTCCTCACCACACCCTCGCTTGTTAGACCAGACGGCAGGGCACACGCGTGTGGAGATATCAACAAATCTACATTTGTCTATCTCCTCACCCCCTCTAAAACATAGGTACCTCTTGGTTTTGAACTCTATCTCTAACAGCATCTTACACACAACAAGTGTAGTTCGAAAAGTCTGTGCTTTAAGACCTAGCACGTTTATCCCAGTTTAGTAGATGCTTAAGAGAATTTGCCTAAAAATCCATAGGTAGCGATCCTCACTTTCATATCCACAAAAGTGAGTCTATCAAGAGTACTTTTGTAGCTAGTTACTTCACCTGACATCAAGTATAGATCTCATTAAGGACGAGGTTCAACCTTTTCATTCGCTTCAAAATTTCATACTAATACTCTAAGTCATAATTCTCTCCATATCACTTGTGATTAGTTATTACCCTTTGAACTTGTTTCTTGGGATCTCCAGTCTACAAGTTGGATTTACCTCATGAGTGATTTTTTTTTCTATAGGCTTGAGTCCTAGTCTTTCTGAAGTTTTAAGAACCTTCTCTCTGGCTAGTTTTTTCGTCAAAGGATCTGCCAAGTTTTCATCAGTTCGTACATGATCCACTATAACTACATCAGTAATGAGAAACTATCTAATGGTACTGTGCTTACGACATATTTGTCGTCTCTTGTCGTTGTACTAACGATTCTAAACTTTTTTTTTTTATTGCTGCAGTACTATCACAATGGATCAATATGACTGGTATCGATTTATCCCATATAGGAATCTCAGATAACAAGCTTCGAAGCTAGCTTGCTATCATTTTAGGCTCCATCATTGACTGGACTAAAATAGTATGTTTCTTGGATTTCTAAAAAACAACTCCACCTGTTATATCTACTGTAGCCTTAGAGTCATCTGAGATGGAGTTTCAATCTGCATCTCTGTAACCTTCTAGGATAACGAGAAATTTTTGATAATGTATCTTATATTCTAAGTTTTCTTCAAGTATCTCATGACTCTTTCTACAACATTCTAATGCTCTATAATAGGGCTGCTTGTAAACCTATATAATAATCCTACAGCATAAGCTATGTCTGGTCTAGTGCAGTCAACAACATATCTAAGGCTACTGATAATGCTCGCATATTGAGATTGGTTAACACTGTTACTAGTGTTCTTGAACAACTTTACACTAGAATAGTAAGGAGTACATGCTGGTTTACTGTCAAAGTAATTATACTTCCTTAGAATCTTTTCAATATAGTAAGATTGATATAAAAAATTTCATTTTTAGACCTAGTGATTTTTATACCAAAGATTACATTAGCTTCTCCTAAGTCTTTCATGTCAAAATTTGCACTCAACATTAATTTTATATCATTTAATTATGACTTGCAAGTTTGATCCAAAGATTAACATATCATCTACGTATAAGCATATAATAATGCATAAGTTATTTTCAGATCTATAGTAGATGGATTTGTCACTTTCATTAACTTTGAATCCTTTAGAGATGATTAGATTATTAAATTTATCATGTCATTGTTTAGGAGCTTGTTTCAATCCATAGAGAGATTTTTCTAATATAGTGTTTTGAGTTTCGTAACACGTCAATGATCATAAGAGCATTAATGTATGAGACCTTTAACGCCTCAACGGTCGTAACACTTGAATGACTAGTCAAAGCGTAACGTCTCAACACGTTCAATAACGCCTCACGCATCACGATCTCAACACTTTGCAAGGTCTCAACACATTACGATCACAACGCCTTACTTAAATGCGTTCAAAGTTTCAACGCCTCGCCTCTCAACACCTTTTGAAAATAATTTTATTAATTAAAAAATAATATCATTATTTTATTCCTCTCCTCACCACACCCTCGCCTGTTTAACCGACGGCGACGACGCGCGTGGGGATATCAACAAATCAACAATTTTTAATCTTCTCACCTCCTCTAAAACATGGGTACCCCTTGAGGCCCAAACCCACAACATAAGGTAATAGTATATAAAGAAGCTTTTACTCTGCTCTTTTAACAATATAAGAATACCAAATTGAAATAAAATATTAATAAATATTTTAAAAATAAGTTTACAAATCTTTCATCAACACTTGTCAAACTTTAAAGTGGCCAGTAACCAAAAAAAAAAAAAAAAGAATTGTTTTTATTATTATTTATAAAATTAGTAAAAAGCCATATAAAAGGGTATTAGAATCAAAATTAGAAAATAAAAATTAATTGAAGCGTTTGAAGTTTGAAAATGATAATGTAAAATTTGGGGGCTAAAATAGGAATGGAAGCATTATAAAGAAGTGCATGTGCATTGAGTGGTGGGAGTGACGCCACTTTTCCCTCCAATACCAAATTTGTTATAATTAATTAAATAAATATTTATTTATGGATAAAATAGACAAAAAGAAAAAGGGTCGCACGTGCGGCCTGCCTTCCCAGAAACTTCTTGCCTATTTACCAACCTTTTCTTAACGTTATTAAATCAAGGAATTTCCCTACAACCAAGTAAAGTACATTACCTTCAACACAACCAATTAAATAAATCTTTTTTTTTTTTCTCTTTTCCTATACTTTTATATTAATATAATAAAATATGACTCACTAACCAAAATTTGCTTCAACCATTAACTTATAATTTCAAAGGAAAAAACATGAATTTGTTTCTAATTCTTGTAAAATTAGAATGAGTTTAATTAATTGGTCTAGATTTATTAGTTGAGGTTTTATTTTGTATTGAATGTCTATTTTGTCATATTCAAAATTATCTACGTATATATTCGTATTTTATTAAGAAAAATGGCATAGTAGTAATATTCAAGAAGATCGGGCTAGAATATTTATTAATATTCCTCAATTATGTCATATAAATTTTAACGACTACACTACAAAATTTTATTAATATTCCTCAATTGTGTATATATTATTAATTTTTCTCTCTTCCATGCTTGAGATTTTTTTTCTTCATTCTTAAGGCAATTGAAGGTGAGTTGTTGTAATCATATTTGTGCCACAAAAAAAAAAAAAAAAAAAATTATTCAATTGCATTCTATTATCTGTCGTAGCATTAAAGTATAAAAAATATCTTTCAACTTTGAATTTTAGGTCAAAAATATTTTAAAATGTTTTAAAAATACGACTAAATCTTTACAAATTTTAAGTGTAAAAGTTAAATTGTTACGTATTGAAGGTCAAATACTAAAGTATTTTAAACTTCAAATACAAGAGTTATCATTGTAAAACTATTATTATTTCATACATATGTTTAAGGATTTTTTGTAAAAAATAACATTTGACATCTAGCTAAGTTGATAGTGCAAGTTTTATGTCAGTTAAAATATGTTCACATTTATCAAATATTCAACAATCATTAACATTTGAATTTCTACTTACATCATTAAACACTTTGTAATAATTTCTAGTTGACTTGAAGCTACTTTATGAAAGCAACAATAAATGAAAGAGCGACAATATGCTTAATAATTAACCTATATTGCTAACTCCTAACTATAGAAAATCACTTTCATAGGATGAAAATGAAAAGTCTCATTTGTTGCATTTCAACGAGAGTGATCTGATTTCTTCATAGAACTACGAGATTTGAACTTCAAAACAACTCGATTTACTTGATATTTAAAAGATTTATTTATTTATTTTAATTCAATTTATATTTTAAGTCCTTGCTTTGATCTTATAGAGTTAGAGTTTGGTCCACACTTTTTCAAGACTTTTCTAGATCATAAATTTCACTTGGAAATAATTAAACAATATTTAAATATAAAAATCTATAAAATTTTTATGTATAAAAAAAAAAAAATGGAGCCTACAACATTGAATATTATATTTATTAGTACTTTTATCTTATTTAATACAATTTTCCGTTTTGAAATTTAAAAATTTAAATTTGAATAAACAGTAAACAATTTTAAGAATCAATTTAAATCACACAATAAAAACTACATACCAAATACATATTTTAGGGAAAAAGAATTTAATAATGTTTATAGTAAAAAGAACAATATTTATAAAGGAATAAAAATAAAGAAAAGATGAGAAAAATTATAATTGGTCAAAACGACCGAGTGCAAGTCTAAAGAGCAGATCCTACATCCTTGTACGCGTTTCGCACGCGGCTCTTACTTTATTTTCCATTTATAAAAAAACATTTTATATATATATATATTTCCTTAATATTTAAGCAAAATAATCTGGACCGTAAATCGTCACCTTCTTCAACAAATGATGTCATTACGTGTCAAAATCATATACCTTTACTAAACTACTAAAATTTAAATTTATATAAAAGGAAAACTTATCAAAACTAATCATAATTTATATAAAAAGAAAAGAAAAAGAAAAAGAAAAAGAAACGGAGTTAGAGATAAACCTTCCCGTATTAGCCGCAAACAAACACAAACCTTCTCTCTCGGTAATCTCAACTCCGTTTTCGGATTATATATAAATCCTTCATATCCCACTATTCTTCTATGTTATTTCTACGCCTTCCCTGTCTTCTCCATTGACTCTTTCGCCTCATTACTTTACCTTTTCTTTTTTTTTTTTTTTTTTGTTGAATTCCGGCCGGTTTCATCGACGGGATTGAGTTTGGTTTACCGTTGTCCTGGGAACTGAGATCTGTTGTTGATTTAAGAGGAAGAATTAAGGATGAGTTATTATAATCAAGGTCAGCCTCCGATTGGAGTGCCTCCGCCTCAAGGTATGTTTATTCTTTGTTTCTGTTGTGATTTTGGTGTTTTGGTGTTGGATCGGAGGGTTTTATGATGTGCGATTGTAGATCTGTGTGTTGATTTAGGGTTTTGGTGGTTTTTTTTAAAGGTTATCCACCAGAAGGTTATCCGAAGGATGCTTATCCGCCGGCGGGATATCCGCCTCAGGGGTATCCTCCTCCCGGTGCTTATCCGCAGCAGGGATATCCTCCGCCTTACGCTCCTCAATACGCTCAACCTCCTCCTCAACAGCAAAGTAGCGGTCCTGGTTGCTTGGAAGGCTGGTAAAATTTTCACTCTCTTTCTTGATTTCTCGTTCTTTACCTGTTCATGCTGTGGTTGAAATCGGACCTGAAATCAGTCGCATTCCGACGATTTGGTATCGGATACTGAGTTCCGAACGAGTTAATTGCATCGTCTGGTAAAGCGTGCAGTCTCGTTTTTTCATCGGAGACGTTCTTCTTGGAACTATCGCCCCGATGAATTCCCAAATTGACCCCCAATTCATTTCTATATCACAGCATTTTTTAAATTTAATTTTTTTTTTAAAAAAATTGCGAGAAACCACATGACCACCTCGATTTCATCACTTATTTCTTCATCTTTTTTGGTTATTGCAAAATGCATTAAGCACACTAAAAAAAGATAATTGCAATTAATTTAGTTTAAAAAAAACTAGCATTTACTAATTTGTTTATGGTTTCCAGATTAATGTTTGAGATTTCTGTCCTTTCAATTTAGGAAAACAAGTAAATTAGAATAAAGAATTTAGGTATTGTTTGTAATTTGGAACAATCCTGTGGTTTTAGGGCTGGGTTAACAATCTGTTAGGGATGGATTGATGTCCTTATTAGTAATTATGAAGGATTTAATTGATGGATCAAATTGTGAACGTTCTAACATTCTGCAGCAAATTTTGTAATCTATTTATATACCATCAATCCTTATTATTGTTAAGCTAGATTACAGAAACTACTCATCTTTTTCATTTATTATGAATATATTCCTTTCCTAAGAAAAAGTTTTCAAATTATACTCATATCTCGTAGATGTTTTAAAACTATCATCCTAGTAGTAATCTATTAGGATGTAGGGAAATTAAGACCTTGAAGTGGTGCAATAGTGATCTATGATGGATCAATTTTCGTACTACTTCAATGTCTCACATTAGGAAGAGGGAAATTCATGGTATGTAATGTAAGTGAGGATGAGATTTGAGTGAATGCAAAAGCAAAGCCAAGAGGACCGTTGAGTCTCACATTGGTAAGAGAAGAAAGAATTTCATCCTAACGTGGAGATAAAAACATGTGTTTGAGGTACTTAGACCCTTCCAGACTTAAAGCACTAATTCATACCCAAAAAATATTGTATGTCTTCCTCCTTCCCTATTCACGTTTATAACCAAACCAACAAGCCTAAAAAACTCTTGAAGAAATTACTAATACACCTTTAATATCCCTCTAACACCCTAATAGTATCATATTACAAATGTAATGATTTAGGTTTTTTTATGAATAATAATTTGGGATAAAAGTATACTGAAATTGAGTTATGGTATTGGAAACTGTGCAGTTTGGCTGCGTTGTGCTGTTGCTGCTTGCTTGATGCCTGCTTTTGAAGAGAGAACCAATTTGCAATGTGGCTGTGCCTTTCGAACTTTTCCCCTAAAGAAAAAAAAAGAAAAAAAAAGAAAAAGAAAAGAACAAAAAATTTGAAACAGTATTGGAGTTGTTAACGATTTGGGCCTTCGTTGTGAAGTTCTTTTAAAATTTCTTGCGTTTATTAAGTATTATGTAGTCTAGTCTTTGTTCTTTCTTCCTACTCGTTTATTACACATTTCTTATATAAATAACCACCATCTCTTCCGCTCTTACTCTCTTTCTTGGTCTCCAACCAATATTTGTCTGCTCCTTTCATTAATGCCTTTTCTTTTCTGTTCTTCACCTATGGTTTTAAACCCTAACCGAAAATCCCATTTGTACCTTAAAAAAAGAGACTATTTTATATATTTTGTAAGTTCTTTTCTGGTTTATGCTTGATGGAAGCAACAAATATTGGTTTAAATAATCTTTTAACTAGAAAAACCAATTGAAACCAAACCAAAGGAGGGGTATATAACATCCCTTAAACACATAAATAGTATTAGGTATGTTCTAAGGTGTTTGGTTTTGGATAGTCAAGTTGAGTTTGTAATTAAATAGGATGATGAAATTGAGAAGTTGACGTACATAACGAAGTGAGAAAGGTGAATTAATTAATGTGAATAACAAAACAATAACCTATTTGATTATTAGTGAATCAAATTGTAAGTAGGTATTATGGTACGTGTATTTGTTATTTTAGAAGAAGGGTAATTATTATAGTACATGTATGCTGGGAAAAGAAAAAGAAATATTCAATTTTAGTTGCAATTTTGGTTATACATGAGTAGGAAAACATCGATTCTTAAAAAGTGATATAAAATTGGAATTATAAGCAGACCAAAAATAAATTTCATTTGTTTGATTGTTAATTAGACATCAACATGGATGTCTTACTTATAAAATTAAGTGAATGATTTAAGTAATAAAGTGGAATCAACTTTAATCTTTACATTTGATTCACTATTCTTAAATATTTATTTGATAGCAAATCGAAAAAGATGAAGAATTGTATATTAGTATTTAGTAGTTAAAAGAACGTTGTCGAGTGGCGGACCCGTCGGTGGAGGAATTGTGGATGGATGTTAGATTGCAGGCTCCACCACCAATAGTCTCCATTGTTGGCCTCTCATATCTCACCCAACAATTTTGACGATCACGACAAAATATATATATATATATATATATATATATATATAGCAAAATTCGTTATAACCGTATTGTTGGATTGAGAACTGTAATCGAATAAAGTAAGATTGCAACTAAAGTAGATTGAAAATAATAATAATGAAGAAGAAGAAAGGAGAGAATAAAACACGGAGATTTTAGGTGGAAAACCCCTAAACAAATTAGGGTAAAAACCACGGGCAATGATAGAAGAATTCACTATATAAAATAGGAGTTAC
>JBBPDJ010000021.1:16388730-16401362 GCA_037974625.1 Cucumis cinereus | reverse complement strand
CACTTGACCTAACTTCCTTTATATTCTTATCCATGACCTTAATTCTAATTTAAATTAATATCGCAAAATAACAGGAAGAAAGAATCTGCGCAATATTTGGTTGTTAAACTACTTCCAAGATTCTAGCAAACCGTAGATTTATTTTTTAGGAATATAGATGATTTGATTTTAGATTTAAAAAATATATTCTATTTATTCATTTATAAATTACGAATTTTTAATAATTGAAAACAATATACAGCTACAGTCCATCTTCTTCATAAACCAGCATGCATATTGTTTTTCAGGAAGAGGAAATCGATAAATGAAGCGTTGGTTTAGTACCGTTCGTTTTAATCGATGGAAGGATATCCGTCTGCTCTGTTGTACAGTTTTTGGAAGTCCGTTTTTCGAAGGAGCTTCGTCTGGTCTTGACCGAGCTGGGTATTCTTCGACTGGTCTTGAACGAGCTGGGTATTCTTCGTCTGGTCTTGAATGAGCTTCGTCTATGCAAAAGTCTGTTGAAGAAGATCGTATGAATGCGTTTTGCTTTTTCCGTTCAAGCTGCGATGAAAATTCTATGAAGAGGGATTTTGGAAGAGGTGCAATTTTCAAGGCTTGAGAAAGAAAACTGGAAGATGAAGAGAATGAATTTGAATAGTCCAAATTAGTTTTTAGGGATTGTTTTACTTGGGCAGAGTGTAATTAGTTTGGCAGAAGGGTTGAGAAGTGTGAAACAATGATGAGGTATTTTAAATGTGGGTGGGATTGTATTTTTTTTAGGCTGTTATCATTTAAAATAGGGGCAATTTTGTCCATTTAATTTTTTCAATTTAATTAATATCCACGTTTTTGCCATTTTTATAAATAATTTTTTTTTTGTCATTTATCCAAATGAAACTTAAAAAACTGCTATATATCTGGTCAACCCTTCTTTTTAACGATTTTGTTTCTATATTTCTAGATGTGTAACAATTTTGTTATGAAATTTAATTAGTACGAATTTGAATTTAGTCTTTATACTTTACTTTCTTTATCTCGGAAAATACTATAAAAGTTTAATAAAATATTGTGATAGTATTGATATGGTTTACATTCTTCTTATAAATTTTTATCATTTTTACTTTTTGTTTCGCTCAAAATGTTTCAAAAATTAAAACATGATTGAAATTGAGGAGAAATCTTATAAGGAGTGCATTTTTTTTTTTTGGTTGAAATACTTATTCATTACTTAATGAAAAAAAAAAATTCTTGCTGATGGAAAGAGAAGGTATATTTTTCTTTTTTTGAAAAAAGAAATTAATGACATTATTTTTTTATAATATGCGGTAGCGTTAAGGGGGTTACGCTTTCTATTTCTTGTTTTTTTTTCAAGAAATAAATTTGTTTAATAGTTCATCTTGTTTCCAAAATTTGAATTACTTTTCTAATATTTGGGATGAAATTGAAAAAAAAACCATTAAGAGTGTTATTAAAATTTTCAAAACCCTCTTTCTTTTCCCTCAAACACTTCCATCCATCGTGGTAAACAACGTTCGTGGGTGGCTTTCCATAGCTGTGAGTTCATGGTCTGAAATCGCGTGAGTTCGTGAGTTTCAACCATTGGTTCGTTATGGGTTTCCAGCGTGGAGTATGCGACTGGCTATATTTGGATGTGGAGTATTGCAACTCGCTAGGTCAAAATTTCATGACCCGAGACTCGACTCGAATATGTATTTTGAAATCTTCAAACCCAACCAAACCTTACGATTTGGGTTGGGTAGGCTGTTTTAGTCGAGTTATTTGATTTTTTGAACACTCCCTAAAGATCTTTTATGAAAATTAAACTTAAGAAAATTTAAGAGATTATAAAAACAAAGGTATTTTCAATGATGAAAATATCTGTCAATATGTCGATATATCTGTAAATCAAAGGTTTAATATCAATATTAAATATCCTTGCGTATCTCCTCTTGAAATGGCTTTTAGGCTTAGGCCCATGGAAAAGGTTAAGGAAGTGGGAGAGCTTTTGTCTCACATTGGAAAATTTAACAATGCCTAAAAGGTATACATATCAAGGCATGCTAGTTGTGAGACCAAAGTGTGTTCGTGCTGATAGTATAATCCTATCACCACATGTGCATCGTCGTTATCGTTCAGGTGATCTTGCATTGCGCAAAAATAAATAAATTTTTATTATTTATTCGTTTTATTTTTTGACTTCTTGTGTTAAAAATTAAACGTTTGTTATTAATTGTTGAGATTATTCTACTGTTCTTTTATCGTTCAAACCCCGTTTTGTTTATTCTTCTTCTTAACTTCTTCTCCTTCGTCAAATCTGATATGCTTTTTCACAATACATAGATTTGATTATTTCTATCTCGATTTTCTTCTCTTTTTGTTCTTTCTATTGTTTAAATCTATTTTTTGATTCTAGTCCATATTATGATGAGTCCACGCCTGAGCTTGGAGGTTGTGTTAACCTTGGAGAGCAACCAACATTGCGATTAGCACCACAGTCGCACCCTTGGAGGCTGTGTTCACCTTAGAGAGCAACCGACATCGAGATTAGCACCAGGTTTCCGCTTACTTTCTTACCTATTAATCATTTTGAAGTCAATTCAAACAATTAAACCAAAGGTTCGCTCCTACTGAGAAAGCTTAGCAGTGAGAATTCCTACCACATTATATAGGTCGGTGGTTTCTACATGTACCCGGGCACTACCCCGATCTGTCCAAGCTTGATCCAGTCGATGGAACGAACTACCACCGTCGACCTAAAAAATTGTTGATCTGCTTTGAGTAGCTAGAGGTTGATTATATTATTACAATAGAGGCGTCGACTGATACCAAAATGGTCATAAATGTCTCTGATACAGAATCCTCAAAAGAACCTTGTGATGTTTTCAACCAATCGAAGTAGTCCTCCGCGATCGATCCTAATAAATACGAGAAAGAAAACAAAACAGTTTGAGGTTATCTGCTCATTCATATGACAGACACGATGTTTGATATATTTGTAGTCCAAAAGTCAGCAAAGGTAATTTAGAGTACGCTAGAGTCTCGATATGGAGCAGATGATGCATGTTGTATGAAGTACGTTGTCGATAAATGACTACAATTTCAGATGATGGACGAGAAAGCTATAGTGGAACAGATTCATGAATATGGAAATCTGGTGGCCAACGTTTTATTTGAGGGAATGAAGATGTGGAAGGGCACAAATCCTACCAATGTAATCAAAGGAAAGACAAGCAAAATCAGAGATGGGTTCTCTTAATCAATTTAAGGTGAGAATGGAGTTTCTAGCATTTTTTTCCATCATAGAACAAATATATATACTGCAATCAATTTCAATCCACAACTAATTAGTTCAAGAAGAATAATTAACCTTGATTACTGAACAAAAAACATATCAAGATTCATACTAAGTCCAAAGAAAACACTTTCATCTTAGCGGTTTTCATGATTTCTTTAAGTTTGCATTAAGATTCTAAGTTTCGATGTTGTGACATTCAAAATCAAGTAAAGCCTTTATCTTAAGGATGGTTAATTAATTGAATTCTAATTGAAAATTCAAGAAAATATCAAAAGAAAATAAATGTTTGAGATCAAATCAACAATTCTCAATCAATCTTTCTTAAAAAATTATGCTAGACCATTAAAGATTAAACAAAGTTCATGCTATCATGGGTGATCAAATCAATCTAACAAAGACTCATGCAAAAACAAGATTGAAATTCAATTAAAGATTGAAATTAGAAAGCAATTTAGACATGATTGCCAAAAAAGAATTGCTAGAATTTTCATTCCTAAAGAAAGTACATTGTTCTTCATTGATCAAAGTAGCTTCAAGAAGAGATTGAAACAAAGTAGACATTTTTTTATGAATAGAAAGAGAAATTTATTGATGAAATTGAGAGAGAATTACAAGAGAATTGACCCAACTAATGTGTATTTTTAAAAAAACGTAGTGAAGGAATGAAGTTTACAAGTGAAAAATTGCTTAAATAGCTTATTGAAGTCAGCTGGCTTGGAAAGGCACGTGGCTCCGCGCCCGTTGACGCAATCAAAACGTTCGTAGCGCCACAGCTCTACGGGTGGGCGCTGCTTCAACCCTCTTTCTAGAGCATCTAACGTGAATATGACAAACTTGATGAAGCATCTAACGTGATAGTGAAGGTGTGATCGCCTTCCATGAAAGGATTTAAAAGTTTCTTTCTAGAGCTCTCAAGGTGATCCGAGGTTTATGTGCATGACCATAATAAGCACACTCTATATCGCAAAATCAAGAAAAGAACAAGGAGTAAAACATGTTATGGTTAATAGTTCAATAGGTAACTCACTCTCTATAATAAGGTTGTTGCCCTGCTTTTCTTTAAACCTTTGTTTTTGTTTATTTGTTAATTTTGTCGTAACATTCATTTGTGGGGGATTGTTGAATATGAATTTTGAGCTTAGGTCCATGGCAAAGGTTGGAGTGGGAGAACTTTTATTCCACATTGAAAAATTTAGCAATACCTAGAAGTTATATATACCAAGGCATGCCAGTTGTAAGATCAAATTGTGTTGGTGGTGATAGTATAACCTTATCACAACACATATTGCCGTTATTTGCCTTAAGGGGTTTGGGTAATTGTGCCTCGTACAAAAAGAATAAATTTTTGTTACTTATTTGTTTAGTTTTTTGATTCCTTATATTAAACACTAAACGTTTGTTATTAATTGTTGAGATTATTTTTTTTGACTCCTTACACATAACCCTAGCTGTTTTGTCTCTTCCCCTTCTTAACTCTTTCTGCTTCGTCGGATTTGATATGCTTTTTCACAATACACGGATCTGATTCTTCTTATCTCGATTTTCTTTTATTCTCGTTCTTTCTACTATTTTTGAGCACTTTTTGAATTCTAGTCCATATTCCAACGAGTGTCCACTTGAATTTGGAGGTTGTGTTAACATTGGAGAGCAACCGATATCACGATTATAACCATGGTCATGCCGTTGGAGGTTGCGTTAACCTTGGAGAACAACCAACATTGCGATTAGCACCACGGTCGCGGCGTAATTGCTTTCAGGGTAGTGGTTTATCCGCGACACAACAATTTCTTTTGACATATATTCTAACATCTCTAACATCTCTAACATCTTTTATAAATGCTCATAAAACATTAAAGAAAATGACTTTCAAGGCAGTGGTTGAACCACGACACAACAATTTCTTTCGACATCTGTTCTAACATCTCCAACATCTTTTATAAATGCCCATAAACTATTAAAAAAATGTCATCTATCTAATCCAACATGAATATGAATACTAATAACAATTTCATAACTGTTTGTGAGTAGTCTATATAAATTTTATAAGATAAAATTCATGACTTGTAAAAATATCCGTTGATATTGATATCTTATCAATATATTCTTAAAATTGATATCTAAAAACTGGTATTTTTATTTTATTTATATCTTATTTTATTTTAAAATAATTTGTAATAATGATAAAGTAGTTAGAAGATCAGAGTGAGGATTCCGGCAGGCAGAATGCGTGCCTCATTAAAATTGGGTTTTCCTAAATATATATATATATATATATATATATATATTAACAAAGGCTCACCGAAAATATATAAATTTATAAATCTCAAAGAGCCATAGAGAGAATCATATTTTTGAGAGCTCGAATTTTTCTTCCTTATGCTGCAAATTTCAACGGAATTTTGAATGTTCCAGCCTCCAAAATCCTAACTCACATCATAATTCCCTTTTCATAACTGAGGTATCTCATCTTTCTCCTAACAATTTCAATTTGTTTTTTTTTTTGTGCTCTGATTTTATCTTTTCCAATCTCCAATATTGTAACAAGCATGTTGAAGTTGTAACAATAGGGTTCTTTAAATCTAACATTACCTGTTCACCCCGATCGTATGACTTTAATTTGAAGAATAGGGTTTGCCCTTAGCCTTTTTGTTTTTTAATTCAATTTTCTTCGTTTCGATATGGGTATATATTGTAATCGTTGAAGACGAAAGGTATTACTTGATATTCGAAATTATCAAATGGATTGAAAGGAAGGTTTTAGGGTTACGGCAGGATTGGATTTTACGGAATGAGAATGAAGTGGTAGTCTTCATTCCTGTTCAATTAGGATATTTGGCCATCCAATGGCGTGTTCAGTTTGTTTGAACCGATGTTCCTTCTTATTAAATGTGGTTTTGACCTTATCAACTCTAGGACATACTCTACTTCCTTATGCTTTGGCATAAACGCAGATGGATTATTTTTCTAGTGGAGGTTCATGTGCCTTAATTTGTTGACTTATGCTTAGGTTGGTCCTTGTATTTATTTGTATTTATATATATTTGAGATTTTGGCCAGGTTTTGGATGTTCTCTTTTTCCAATTCGTGTTATATTCAACTTTGATGTGATAGTTTGTTATTCTTCACATTTGACATTGGAAGGTTTTGGATATGAAACAAATCTGTTTCTTTTATTTTCTCAATGAATATTTCTGATGTGAAAAAAAAAATTCCTAGTTGGCCTTGGGCGTGAGCCTTCTTTCTGCTGCTTTTGATGGGTGCTCCGAAGCAGAAATGGACTAGTGAAGAAGAAGCAGCTCTGAAGGCTGGAGTTGTTAAGCATGGAGCAGGAAAGTGGCGGACGATACTTAAGGATCCTGAATTCAGCAGTGTACTGTATCTTCGTTCAAATGTTGATCTCAAGGTACATATCGATGTTTTAGTAGTCTTGTGCTCACTTTTCTGGAGACCAGAAATTTTTTATGCAAACTTCTGGTATTTCTTCTTATACGTTGAACAAGGAATTGTTTGCCCAAGAAATTTATATTGAAATATAGATTGATTTGTGTCGTCAATATTTGAAAAGGACAAGTGGAGAAATATGAGTGTCATGGCTAATGGCTGGGGATCTCGAGAGAAGGCCAGGTTGGCACTTAAGAGATTACATGCTCCTAGAAAAGACGAGAACGCTGTGGCTCAAAGTGTTTCTGTCCAAAGTGAAGATGAATTGGTAGAAGCTAAGTCTGTTTCTCTTTCCTCGGATATCAAGCAGATAACTGGTCCCAAGCGATCTAATGTAAGGTTGGTCAAATCTTTTATCATTTTTCGTTCCTTCTTTCTAGTTGTCTCTGTGGACAGGTTCTTTGTAATTTTGTAATTGACTTTCATTGAACACTTTGTTTTTTGTTTTCTCACTTAACTTAGTAGATATGACCATATAGGATTTTTGAGTTTGACATTGTCAAGGTGGGATTCGAACATTTGGGGGGTGTTTGGGGCAAGGAGTGAGTTATTATAGTCTTAAGTTATTATAGTTGAGTTATAACAGTTTGTGTTTGGAGTAGAACTTATTTTAGTTTGGGTTATAATAGTATCATGCATGTGTTTGGTGTGTAAACTATTTCAGTTTGATAAGAAAATAGTAAACATTGTAGCAATAAAAAAAATGATGAACGTAAAATAGTAAAAACTGTAGCAAATGAGGGGTTTTGAAATAGTGTTTACTGTAACTAATTGGAGATTTTAAAATAGTATTTATTATAGCAAGTTGTGGTTATTATAATCTTAGGTAGTCTTTGCCCCAAACGGCCCCTTGGTCTTTAGGACAATGCATTAATTAATTGAGCTATGCTAAGGTTGGTAGATAACAGAGTCCTGACTTTGGTAGAGTGTGGGATTGGTTTATTGAATATTCTATTGGATGATCCAATCTTAAGTGATGGATTTGTCATGGATCCGGTCCTATCCCTCAGACCATTCGTTCAAGTTCAACTTATGTGTATTCTGATTTGGAGTTTTTGGCGGTAAGATTGGCAACTGAACTTCTAATTATATGTATTATTTTGATAAAGCTCCTTCAGTATATATTGTGATGAGTGCCGAGTAGCATGTGCTGAAACATCACAATTATATATTCTGGTAACTTTCCATCTTCTGTAGAAGGAATTTTCGTTTTACTTTTTGAAAAAACCAGTATTGTAAGCAGAGCCAATCTAGCTATGCCTAATTAATACCTCAAACGGCACTGACAGTATGTCACAAGTTAAACTAGGCTTGGAATCTTGTTGTAGTTGGAAGCTTACATATTTAAATTGGGGCTAAATCACTAGCTGATTTGAAGAAGTAATCTAGAAATATTTTGATAAGAAATGAAAATTATATTAATTGAGTAATACTACTAGAGGAATGGGATAAGATATCACCAATTCCAAAGCCCCAAAGCCAGGAGTTGCAAAATGAATTTCAAATTGGCATGAACTGTAGCAAGAGATTAGTAAGGGAGAGCTTAATTTGAAGCAACAAAAGTCAGTAAATGTAAAACTATAAAATTCACTTTCTACATTGCATAAAAGCCCTCTTATCCCCTCGCTCCCCAATGGAAGGCCTATGGAACATACCATGAAAGATCAATAATTCTAAACAGAAAATTCCTGCTTGTTTTATTAGCAAGCACTTGTTGCTTTGAATTGCGAACTAACAGAATAGGAGAGATTTATCTTCTCCCTCGGTTTCAAGTAAAAAAACGTTGAGCATTGTTTTAGTTGTTCAATTTGATTTTTTTTAATCACACTCTTGTTATTTCCAAATTATTAGGTGATTTATGTTTAGGGGCTTCATCGTATTTTTACCTCTCGAATAATAATATAGGTTCTTTCAAGTCGGCATTAGTTTGCATCATTATCACGTTGTTGTTCCCCCGCACCCCCCACCCACCAATAATTCTTGTCCTTATTAGATATCTGTGTTGTATAAATAATGAGAAATCATTTATTTCTTTCTTTGTTTTGAAATCTAGGTTCCTTCATGGCATTTCTTTTAAGTGTGAAAAGGAAGTTATTTTAAATATCAAAAGAGTTTTGGCTGCTCATTTGTTTCTTTTCTTTTCTGAACGAGTGTATCTTATTTCCACTTTGAACAGAAAGGAAGAGGAGGAGGAAGAAGAAGAAGAAGAAGAAAAAGAAGTAGAAAGAATAGAAAGGGATGCAAGATATGATTGCCATAGGTGGGAAAAAAGGTCAAATTCCACAACATTTTAGTTTGAAATTACCACAACCTACAATATAGAGAAAAAAAAACCCTAATGATTTACTGGGTAGGAAATGCAACTCTATTCACTTTGAGAAAGGTGTAATATATTTTAACATCTGAAATATGTACTTATGTGCTCCACATTTGGTAGCCAATAGAGGTTTAATTTGTTTATTTATTTATTCTTATAATTTTTTATTTATTTATTTATTTATTATTTTACAGGCTGGACAATCTTATAATTGAGGCAATTACTACCCTGAGGGAACCTGGTGGCTCTAATAAGACAAAGATTACCTCATATATTGAGGTAGTTTTCCTTCCACTCAATTAAGATATTGGACTTGTGTTGAAGCTCTTCCTTCAATTTCTCATCAATTCAAGGAGAAAATGAAGGGAGATGGTTGTTTGGTGAAACCTATTGATTTGGTCTTTAACGTATTTAGATTTTGTTTCTTTACTTAAATAAGTGTTTACAGTTTTTTCCCTTTTAGTTTAAAATTTAATTTACTTTTTTTTAATTGGTTTTGACTCTTCTTAAGAACAAAAATAGCAGTCAAGAATTTGAAGTGGTCAGTGTGGAAATTACTTGAGTCTGGGTTCTCTTTTTGCCTGCAGTTTGAATATTATTTTCCATTTTAGTTAATTGAAAGAGTAATTATTAATTGAAGAAAGAAAAAAGAAAAAAATAAATGCATTAATTAGTATTTATCTTGGCTGATGCTTTTGTAATCGTTCATTCTATGCACTTTCATATTGGCATTCTTGTGTTATGGATTTATATTCATAATGGTACGAATACATATCCCCCTCTCTCAGAAAGCAAGGAGGAAAAAGAGACTTCTATCCATTGACAATTATTAATTGTTGGATTAACATTGATAGGAGCAGTTTTATTGATTATCCTGACTTGTATGATTTACAAGCCTTTTTATCAGTTTATTTAATTCAACGAGTTGTTAGTCTCCCAATAACTGATTGCTTCAAGTGACACCCTACATTTTTTCAGAAAAATTGGTACATGACTAGTTACGTTCTGAAATACTTATGGCAGTGGAAGTTGTAGTATTTGTTTCCTTCTTTTCAAGCTCTTCAAGCTCTTCAAGCTCTTCAAGCTCTTCAAGCTCTTCACCTATTCTTTTTATATTTACACTCTTTAATCATTTATGTCCATTTGAAAAGTTTGTTGCAACTCCGTTGGTTTTTGGAGGGGCTTCCCTTTGTAAATTTTCACTTTATCTATGAAATGAATATATGTATGTACCAATTAGAATAACTATTTGGTTCCCTTCTGATGGGAAGACCTTAATATTATTACTATATTTCCTGAAATTGAACTGTCTGCCTTTCAGTAAGGTTTCACATATGTGCTGCCCTTTTTCTCCCCCAGTTTGAGCTCTGTTTAATTGCTATTCTATTCCAGTTTGTTGCAATTGCTGCTGCTGTTGAGTTCCTTTTTTTTCCTTCTGTCAATAGGATCAATACTGGGCACCTCCAGACTTCAAGAGGTTGTTATCATCAAAATTGAAGTTCTTAACAGCTAGTCGTAAACTGGTCAAGGTAAGAAAATCTAGAATTTGATTGTTGATTTCTTAAAAGAAAAGAGTGGAAAACTCTTTTATGTTACTTTGATTCACTAACGCCCTTTATTCTTTTTCCATGGTTGACATTTCAAATTAATAATAATAACAATGTCTTGTTCCTTGTGGGATGCTTTAGTTTCTTCATTACACTGCTATATTATGTGACTATAATATTGTTGTGGAACAATTTTCTGAGAAATTCAATATCATTCTATGGAGAAAGTGAATCGTATCTAATTCTGGGAAGATAATTAACCATCTTGGGTTGGCCTAGTGGTAAAAAAGGTGACCTAGTCTCAATAACTAAGAGTTTATGGGTTCAATCCATGATAACCATCTACCTAGGAATTAATTTCCTATGAGTTCCTTGACACCCAAATGTTGTAGGTTCAGGCAGGTTGTCCCTTGAGATTAGTCGACATGTGCGTAAGCTGGGGCCACTCACTGATATCAAAAAGAAAAACAAAATTCTGGGAAGATAATTGGATTGTTGGCTTCCCCCTCTTCTTTTTCCTTCGTTATATAACGTTACAAAGTTTGCTGTCATTACTTCCCACTCTGTCCATTCTTTGGGATCCTTCTTGTGTAATTAAAATCTTAGGTCTTTTGTGTGTTTGGACATTCTTCAGAAATGGTTCCCATATTTAGAAGGATAAAACGGTTTTTTCTTATTTGACCTGGAAGCATTGTATCAGGTTATTCCCGTTGGAAAATTTAAACTGATTGTCACCTTGGCAAAGGAAATCCCCTTTTCCATTTTCTTATTTTTCTCTTTGCCTACATCCACATCCTTAGTCATTGCCCTCTTCTTTTTCATTTTTTCATATATATTTTTTTAAAATTTTTAGGAGTTTTGGAATGTCAAATTTTCCAAGATATTTTATTTTTTTATTTTTTACAAAAAAACTTGGTTTTTGAGTTGTGGAGCGTACAATATGGCTCGGTCTTGATGATGTTAGCTTAGGACAAATGTTAATCTCAATTACCTGTTCGACTTCCTTTGATGGGCCGATTCAGTTATTTCTTATTGTATTCTATTGATAGACTAAACATATCACACCTTCCCAAGGTTTTCATGGTTAAGTTGAGTTTCTTTTTGTCCAGGTTAAACGAAAATACAGGCTTCCTTCTGTGGCGCCTTCAGAGAGAAGGAGCTCTATGTTATTGTTGGAAGACCAGCAAAAAGCTTCTATAAGAGCTGACAAGGATGAAATGTGTATTCTTGCGAAAGCTCAAATCGATCTCGAATTAGCCAAGATGAGGACCATGACTTCCCAAGAGGCAGCGGCAGCTGCTGCTCGAGCAGTTGCAGAAGCAGAAGCAGCAATTGCAGAAGCTGAAGAGGCAGCAAGGGAAGCCGAGGCAGCTGAGGCTGATGCAGAAGCAGCCCAATCATTTGCAGAAGCCGCAATGAAGACACTGAAAGGAAGAAATCTCCCGAAGATGGTAAAACTATATTGTTATTTATTTATCCTGAAGTTGCATTAGTATCTACTTTGTTTCGTAATTTGCATTGGGTTTATGAGTCATTAAATTTGATCCGTTTATCATGAATTCATGATTATACAGAGGGATGTGACAATTGATAGGACCCGCATTTTCTTTACTAGTGGAGTTAGTTTAGTGTGGTTCTTAATTAGAGAATTGTAGAATCTCTTTCTCACATAAAGAATTTCCTGGCGGAAATTACAGAAAAACATATAATGGAAGATTATATAGGTTAAGGACTCTTGTTTCAGTTGAAGTGGTATACTCTCTCCACTGAGAGCTTGGAACTTGTGTTGCCTGAGGGAGTTATTTATTTAATTTCTAGTACAAGAAATGTGGGTGCTTGGAGATTTGAGCCATCGGCCTCTAGTGAAGGGAGTATATACTAATTTCATAGTTATGAACTTGAGGCCTCTTTACTATACTCAATAATTGCTTTAATGACCTTAGACACTTAGGTTCCCAAACTGTTTTGGTCTGGGATTCTCTCAGTCTCAGCAGTATTGTTGTCATCTTAGCTCTCTACCTTTGCTTCATCGTTATTATGTGACTAAGTT
>JBBPDJ010000021.1:16356230-16383730 GCA_037974625.1 Cucumis cinereus | reverse complement strand
CAAATACTCCTTCCAAACTTGAGCATGTCATTTATTTCAATTTAAATAAAGGACATATCCTCAATTACAACACATGATTGGATCTACATCACGTTTTAATTAAAAAAAATAATTAAATCTTGTATTTCGATAAGGACAAATATGGGATTTGATCTAATAGATTCTCAATTTGGTTAATTTCTAATCATAATTTTCAACCCAAAAGTTCTTTCTTGTGTTCTGTTCACAATATATTAAAAAATTACGATGGATAAGTAACATATGAAATTGAAGTATTATCTTAAAAAACAAATAACACACATGATATGTATTTACTATATTTTACTCCTCAATAATGACTGGCGGCTCGAAAATGAAATCGATGCTATTATTTACCAACAAATTTACCAACCTTCATTTTTTCTTTAAAAAAAAAAAAAAACAACTCCAACAACTACACTTCCCACAAATTAAAATATTAATGATATGTTCGAAAGTGATTAAAAAATGATTTAAATAATCACTTTGGTGATCTTTAAAATCATTCGAAAAATGCTTTTAATAATTTTAAATCCATTTTAACAGTATGAATAATGCTTTTAAAAGTGTAAAAACATCAAATTGATTTTGAAAGATTAAATGTGTTACGATGTGATTTTAACCATTTTAAAATCACTCAAACTTGTGTTTTGCAGACTTGTATAAAAAATGTTAAATGATTTCCTTACCTTCAACTAGGGCATTTGGTCTAGTGGTATGATTCTCGCTTTGGGTGCGAGAGGTCCCGAGTTCGATTCTCGGAATGCCCCATTTTTCTATTGTTTCTTTTTTTCTTTTCCCTCTTTCAATTTCAAACGTTTGAAATCCAGTTCAATAACGGTAAGATCTTTAAGTTTTTTAGTAAATAACCTGAATGAGAGACTATAAATAAATCAAACCCTTCAAGTAGGGTGTGTGGTCTAGTGGTATGATCCTCTTTTGGTGTGACACGCCTCGAGTTTGATTCTCAGAATGCCCCCCAATTTTAACTACTTTCAAGTTTGAAATTTTGTACTACTGAACTCTAGTCTAATACTCGTTAAGAGCTTCAAATTTTCATAGTTTAAGAGAGAGAATGAAAGTAAAAAAGGAGTGTATTTGTTGGATAGATTGATACCAAACAATGAAGGATGAATGCTTGAAGTAGTCAGTCAGAACCCCCCACCTGTGGAAGCGCACCTAGGTATATTATTACATATAACATTAAAATTCAGATACGCAAACTCTAACAAGGTTAAGAGAAACAAAGCTAACACAACTGCACAAGTTTATTTCATATATAAACCAGGGAGGGACGCCTAGTATCCTACCTCTAATCTCATCCAACGTTCAAACACAAAGCTTTACTAAATGCTAAGTATTCACTATCAAGTCAATGATGTGCATACAACACAAGATCAGGCCTACATCTTAATAATCCTCTTTCTCGTGGTAGATTTTCAATATGGCATCACATATGAGAGATTACGATCAATGAAATATTAATAACTTGCAAGATCAATTCTTAAATATCTCATTAGACATTCTCATTGACTTGATATTCATAAATTTCATTTCAAACAAAAACTACACATTAGTCAACTTTACCATAGTCCATGGATCTACCATCAATGAGATATTATATAGATTACAATAAAGAAGAGTCAATAGATATATTATGTTCATACAGGGCATTTGGTCTAGTGGTATGATTCTCGCTTTGGGTGCGAGAGGTCCCGAGTTCAATTCTCGGAATGCCCCGAATTGCTTTTCTTTACTATTTAAAAATTCATCACGAGTTTCAAAGAGACATCCACCAGATAATTTAGTTCATATTTCGAAAGGGACAAGCAACTCTTTGATAAGTGCTAGAACACATGGATTAGTTATACATCTTAACATGTCTTAATTTAAATTTGAAATATTATTCTTGTTAGATGCACAAATTGGACATTTGATCTGGTGATAGATTCTCAATTTCGTAAGGGACTGGAAGCTTCTGAGTTCAATTCTTAGGAGTACCTCTGGCACGTGCTTAATGATTTTCTATTCATAATTTTCAATTAACCACAAATTTCTTTTGTGTTTCTTTTGTATTTTGTTTTTCTGTTATACACTATTTTCAAAATATTTTAGGAATAAGTAAAATACAAAAATATGTTTATTTCCTAAGCTTCAAGAATGACTGTCTGACGCTACAGGCCCACTATTATTTTACCTCTAAGCTCACAAATCACCACTAGAAAACAGCTCCATCAGGATCACAAATAAAAACCCAGTAATGAATTGAAATACTCAATCATGTCATTTGGTCCAGTGCATTGTTTTTAAAAGCCCGAGACGCAGTAAGGCGCAATGGCCCTCTGGAGCCTAGGTGCAAGACCCACAAAAAGGTGCGGGGCTTTTTTCCGTCCTACAAACTTAGACACGGACGGACAGGCAGACATAGATTCAAAACCTTTGAAGGTTAATTGATCGGAAATAATAATGGATTAGATCGACAAAAAATTATAATGATGAGATTTTAAGATTTATTTAATCTCTTCTTCCCAAAAAAGTAAAATTGAAATCAATTGTGAAAATTGAAATATTATTGAATTGAAAGGCTCTGATACCAATTATTCGATGCTAAACTGCAGAGAGAATGATGATTGATATTACAAAAAAATAGTCGGAATATTAGGAGTGTCAAGCTATGATGAAACTCCATTAGATGGAGCAACAACTTGTGGTTGTGAAAATGCACCTTGTGAGTGCATTCTAAATCAAATCAATGTTTTAACTTCTGAACAAGAAGTACTTTTCTAAACAGTTGATCACGTTACCGACTATGATCTTAAGAGAACTATTCTCAAAACATTGGAAGATTTCTTATCAAAATCTTCTTAAAAAGATCCTCCTCCTCAAAGGAAGGGGATTCAAGAAAGATGTTTAATGAAAATCTTACAAACAAAAACTAAAAAACCAATTTCATTTGGTTTAGTAGTATGATTCTCGCTTTGGGTGCGAGAGCTCTTGAGTTTGATTCTTTGAATGCCCCAAAATCTTTTTGTTACCAATTCCAAATCTTAACTTCCAACTCCCAATCATTTTACATGAGTTCTTAATCAGAAGTCCCCACGGGAACTTTTAAAGGATCACTATATTTTTTATGAATCAAAAAAAGAGAAGAATGCAAATAAACACCCTAAATAGAACCCAAGACTCTATATGCATAAATACCAAATAATGGAAATAAAAGATCTTTTGACTAAGTCCAAGAGAAGAATGTTAAGCAGAACTCAAAAAAAGATAAACTAAATAGAAGACCAGAAGTGTAAAAGCATAGATACCAAATTATTGAGGATCAGTACGAATAACTAGCTGGCCAGATTTCCACATGGAAGCTCATCTATCATGATACTAAATATTTTGGATAAGAAAATGTTGGTGAAAAAATGTTTATAAAGAAAAAAACTCAAATGTTTTGTCCCACATTGCTAGTTTTTTAAGTGGGATCTCATTTATATATGCTTGCCTCTAGTTTTGGGTCCTAAGAGCACCCATGTTTTGGAAGGAGTGAGGAGTTAGATGAGTGTGGGCTTGATGATGTTTCCACACGTGTACGCTGTCGTCTGTCTGTTCTATCTAGCGTGGCAAGGTGAGGTGTAAAAATAATAATTTTTTTTATTCAATTTTTTATTATTATTATTATTATTTTCGTTTTCTCTCTCACCTTAACTGAAAATCTGGTGCGTGTGATTGTGAGTTGACTGGGTTGAGGGCGTGGCCCACGGCCCAACCCATCTGCTATTTTTAAACCCTTCACTATATAAACCCCCATCTTCCATTCATTTTAAGTATCCCCTTTCACATCCACTTCTCTTCTCCCTTACGCTCTCTCCCTACCGCCCACTGTTTTATTATTTTATTTTTTGACCACCTTTTCAAAGTGTTTAGTTTCTGATCGGTTTAGGTGTAATCTCGATCGACGTACTGGCTGTTTTATCCTGGAGACGTCGTGGTAAAATTCCGATTGTTTGCACATTGAGCAAAGGCGCGAAACGTCTTAAAGAGAGCAAGATCCATAATGCCGATTATACTAATTTGTTTCTGTTTTGCAGCTAATCAAACCTTCTATCGCATTTCCAACAGCTACATCCACCGATTGTGCTCCAACAATTTTAAGACGTTCTCAATCTGTGACGTGGTGGCCAACTCAAACGATGTCGATTTCATCACCTCGGATCTCAACCGCCCGTTCCGATTTGAAGGAGCACACTTCAAACGGTGGAAACAGAAGATGCTGTTTTTCTTAACTCTCAAGAAGGTTGTCGCTGCATGCACCACCGAAAAGCCAGAAGTGCCTAAACCCAATCCAACCCAGGAGCAACTCAGTAATTTTGAAGCATGAAAGGAAAACGACTTCCTCTGTAAGAATCTCATCTTAAACGGTTTGATTGACGAACTTTATGATTATTACAGTACCAAATCCACGGTGAAAGAGGTATGGGATGCTCTACAAAAGAAATACGATACCGAAGAGGCTGGCTCTAAGAAGTATGCAGTTAGTAGATACTTGCGATATCAGATGACGGACGACAGATCTGTAGAAGCTCAATCCCATGAATTGCAGAAGATCGCTCACGAGATAATAAGAAAAGGTATGCCACTAGATGAACAATTTCAAGTTGCCGTTATTATTGATAAATTACCTCATTTGTGGAAGGAATTCAAAAACACCCTGAGACACAAGACGAAAGAGTTCTCCCTGGAGAGTCTGATAACTCGCCTGAGGATTGAGGAGGAAGCCCGAAAACATGACCAGAAAGAGGAGATGAACACTATTACGAAAAAGAAGGTCCACTGCCGTTCTAAAGCCGAAAGAGAACAAGATGAAAATCCAGAACATAGATCCCAACAACCAGAAAAACTAGAAGAATCAGAAACCCAAGTCCAGAAGTACGGTACAAATTATTTGCTACAGTTGTAATAAATCTAGACTTTTAGCTAGGAATTGTAGAAACAGGAATCGTTCTGCTGCGCAGGAAAACCTGACAGAAGCAGAACTTTGTGCCATGATCACATAAATAAATGTGATCGGAGGTTCTGAAGGTTGGTGGCTAGACACTGGCGCCACACGTCATGTCTGTCACGACTTTAGTTTGTCTAAAAATTATAATGAAACTAAGGATGGAAAAATTCTTCTGGGGGACCACCACACAACAAAAGTTACTAGAATCGGCGAAGTGGAATTGAAGTTCACCTCTGGCAAAATGATCATACTGAAGGAGGTTCTGCACACTCCGGAGATAAGGAAGAATCTGGTCTCAGGCTATCTCCTTAACAATGCAGGCTTCACTCAGACTATAGGAGCAGATTTGTTTACTCTTACAAAAAACAATGTCTTTGTGGGGAAGGGTTATGCAACAGATGGAATGTTCAAATTAAATCTTGTTTCAAATAAAACAAAATCTTCTGCTTACATGTTGTCTTCTTTTAATACTTGACATGCTAGGCTCTGCCATGTTAATAAACGAATAATTAGCAACATGTGTAGGTTGAACATGATTCCTAAGTTATCGATAAACGAGTTTGAGATAGAGTTCAAAACAAAGAGTTACTCTATCATATCATATTCCTAAGGGTACCCATGTTTTGGAAGGGGTGAGGAGTTAGATGAGTGTGCGCTTGACGATTTTTCCACTCGCGCGCATCGCCACCGTCCGTTCGATCGGGCGTGGCGAGGTGTAAAAATAATAATTTTTTTTTATTCAATTTTTCTTTATTATTATTATTATTATTATTATTTCGTTTTCTCTCTCACCTTAACATAAAATTTGGTGCGTGTGAGTGGGAGTTGATCGAGGGGAGTGTGTAGCCCACGACCTGTCCGTTTGTTGATCGCAACAGTCGCTTGCGCGTGGTGTGCACGCCCAACCTATCTGCTATTTTTAAACCTCCCTTCGCTATATAAACCCCCATCTTCCATTCATTTTAAGTATCCATCAAATTCACATAAATCAGAATGAATTAAATCTAGAGGCTCAGAATTCCTAATTACAGATTTATACAAAGTCTTAGTTATTTTGGCTTAACTACAATATTCGCATTTATCAAACTCTTTTATTGATAACTTAGGAATCATGTTCAACCTACACATGTTGCTAATTATTCGTTTATTACATGACACAGCCTAGCATGCCAAGTATTAAAAGAAGACAACATGTAAGCAGAAGATTTTGTTTTATTTGATTCATGATTCAATTTGAACATCTCATTTGTTGCATAACCCTTCCCCACAAAGACATTGTTTTTTGTAAAAGTAAACAAATTTGCTTCTATAGTCTGAGTGAACCCCGCCTTGTTGAGGAGAGAGCCCGAGACCAAATTCTTCCTCATCTTTGGAGTGCGCAAAACCTCCTTCGGTGAACTTCAATTCCACTTCGTCGATTCCAGTAACCTTTGTTGTGTGGTGGTTTCCTAGAAGTATTTTTTCATCTTTAGTTTCATTATAATTTTTAAACAGACTAAGGTCGTGAGACATGGCGTGTGACGCTAGTGTCTAGCCATCAACCTTCAGAACCCCCGACCACATTTATTTCTGTGATCATGGTACAAAGTCCTGTTTCAGTCGGATTCGCCTGCGCAGCAGAAGGATTCTGTTAGGCCCCCTATTACAATTACCTATCATAGAAAGGGAATAATGAAAAAAAGGTAGTTATAGGAGCAGGGGAGGGGACCACTGGGTAGAGAGAGTATAAATACAAGTGAGTGTTTAGAAAGTGGGGGCGGTTATTTTGTAGAGTGAAACCTCTCGTGTGTGAGACGGTTAGGGCTAGAGAACCAGGGTTCTCTGTTAGAGATTGTTCTGGATTTCATTTTCCATTAATAAAGATTGAGAGGTTTGATACCTATCAAATTGGTATCAGAGCGTAGTCGAATCCTGGGAAATAGATAGAAGATGGCGCAGAAGAGGTTGGAAGAGAAGATGGATGCGAGTGAGACCGAGATCGCAGCGATAAGGGCAGAGATTCAGAAACTTCCAGTAATGGACGAAGCGATGAAATCTGTGGCTAAAAGTGTGGAGAGATTAAGCGCGCAAGTAGAGATGCAACAGAGGAACTCAGAGGAACTAAAGCAATTAATGGCGGATGTGTTATCGGAGATGTCACAATCACGAGTTCCACCCTTTGCAACTCCACGATCCGAAGAACCAAGTAGAAGCAAGAAAGGGAAGGAACCGATGGAGGAACCAATAGCCACGTCTAGCAATGTCGAACGTTCTGGCGCAGGCGATAGTAGTCTGGAGTGGGCGAAATTCAAGAAGGTTGAAATGCCAATTTTTAATGGCACAGATCCGAACGCGTGGTTGTTCAGGGCGGAACGTTACTTTCAGATCCACAAACTTACCGATGTTGAGAAATTGACCGTGGCTATCATCAGTTTTGAATCAGTGGCCTTGGACTGGTACCGAGCGAAGGAGGAACGGGAGCCGTTTAATGACTGGCAAACGTTGAAGACGAAGTTGCTCCAGCGTTTTCGTTCGTCGAAACAAGGAACGATGTGCAGCCAATTTCTCGCGATCAAACAAGAAGGTACGGTTGAGGAATTCATCAATCTCTTTGATAAATTAGTTGCTCCTTTACCAAACTTGTCTGATGAAATTCTGGAGAATACGTTTATGAATGGATTGTGTCCTTTGGTGAGAGCCGAGGAAGAGTGTTGGGAGCCCAATGGGCTGGGTAACATGATGAAAGTGGCCCAACGGATTGAAAATAGGGATCAGATCCGAACCGAAGCGGTAACCCGAAATTCGAGCAGGTCGGGAGAAAAAGGAAAATCGATCGCGTCATGATTAACCCTAAAATCACCAACACTGCACAAGCGAAGGAGACGATGAGAGGAGGTGATCCTTTTCCGATGAGAACGATAACATTGCGAGGGGTAGCGAATGCAGGAAATCAAAGAGAAGGAGTCTTTCGAAGAATGACTAATGCGGAGTTTAAAGCAAAAAGAGAAAAAAGGTTATGTTTCAGATGCGATGAACGTTATACAGTCGGGCATCAGTGTAAGGTAAAAGACCAGAGGGAATTACGAGTTTTACTTGTACAAAACGAAGCGGAAGAATTAGAAGTGTTTGAAGACGCTTATGAGGAATTTGAGACAGTTGAATTACAGAAGAAGGAGGTGGCTGAGGTAATCGAATTATCAGTGAATTCGGTAGTTGGGTTATCCAATCCGGGCACGATGAAAGTTAAAGGCAGACTGGGGCAGAGAGAAGTTATTGTTCTCATCGATTGCGGAGCAACACATAATTTCATAGCACAGAAATTAGTAATGGAGGAGAATTTGAAACTAGATGATACCGCGCGTTACGGTGTGATCATGGGTACGAGTACAACCGTGAAAGGAAAAGGTATTTGTAAAGCAATCACTTTGCAATTGCGGATTTAGAGGTCAAGGAAGATTTTCTGCCTCTAGAATTGGGAGGAGTTGATATTATTTTGGGGATGCAGTGGCTTCACACATTAGGGGTGGCAGAAGTGGATTGGAGGACTTTAACTATGAAGTTTGTGAAACAAGGGAAAACCATTGTGCTGAAAGGGGACCCAAGCCTGAAGAAGTTGCAGGTTAGTTTGAAACGATTGGCCAAATCATGGGAAGAAGGAGATCAGGGGTACCTAGTGGAGTGCAGAGCGATTCAGGGCATTCAATCTTGGGAAGAGTATTATGGCGTGGAAACGGTATATAATCCCACTGAAGACTTGACAAAGCTGATTCTGAAGTATGATGATATATTTGATTGGCCAGAGGAACTACCTCCAAGCCGAGGTATTGATCATCACATCCATCTAAAAGAAGGCGCAAGCCCAGTGAATGTCAGGCCTTACCGTTATGCACATAGCCAGAAAAATGAGATAGAAAAATTGGTGAATGAGATGCTCTCGTCAAGGATTATTCGCCCAAGTGAAAGCCCTTACTCCAGTTCGGTTTTGTTGGTAAAAAAGAAAGATGGGGGATGGAGGTTTTGTGTCGACTATAGAGCGCTGAACAGTGTTACAATTCCGGATAAGTTCCCAATCCCAGTAGTGGAGGAATTATTTGATGAACTGAATGAGGCAAGGTGGTTCTCCAAAATAGATCTGAAATCAAGGTACCATCAAATACGAATGAATCCAGGGGACGTGGAGAAGACAACCTTTCGCACGCATGAAGGCCATTACGAATTCTTAGTAATGCCTTTCGGTCTGACCAACGCTCCTTCCACTTTTCAGGCATTGATGAATCACATTTTTAAGCCGTATTTGAGGAAGTTCGTATTGGTTTTCTTCGACGACATATTGATATACAATCAGGAAATAGAAGAGCACATGGAGCATTTCGAGGCTGTGTTTGCAGTATTGCGAGAAACAGAACTATATGCCAATCGATTGAAATGCCAATTCATGAGAGGACGTTTGGAGTACTTGGGACACATCATCTCAAGCACCGGTGTGGAGGCAGATCAAAACAAGATAAAAGCAATTGTAAATTGGCCGTACCCGAAATGTATTAAAGAGGTCAGAAGTTTTTTGGGATTGACGGGCTATTACCGGCGATTCGTTCAAAACTATGGGAGTATGGCAGCGCCGTTGACACAATTATTAAAGAAAGGGGCTTATCGATGGACAGAAGAAACTAGGGAAGCCTTTGATCGCTTGAAAAGAGCCATGGTGACCCTGCCAGTATTAGCATTGCCTGACTTCAGCCAATCGTTTGAAATCGAAACTGACGCCTCGAGTTATGGCTTAGGAGCGGTTCTTATGCAACAAGGGAAGTCGTTAACCTTCTTCAGTCATAGCCTTTCAGCTGCAGATAGAGTGAAGCCAGTTTATGAAAGAGAATTGATGGCAGTAGTGCTAGCAGTTCAGCGCTGGAGATTATATCTATTGGGTCATAAATTCAAAGTGAAGACAGATCAGAAAGCCCTTAAGTTCTTGCTTGAACAGCGGGTGATTCAACCTCAGCACCAAAGATGGTTGTCGAAATTGTTGGAACACAGTATGTGGACTTTGCTGTTGGAAAATGCGACAGAAGATCCCATTAACTGCAAAACAGAAACAAGTTAGTATAAGTGGCTGAGTCGCGGATCTCGCTCCCTTTAAGACGTTTCACGACTCTGCTCAGTGTGCAAACAGTCGAAATTTTGTCACGGCGTCCCCAGGATAAAACAACCGGTACGTCGATCGGAATTGCACCGAAACCGATCAGAAAATTAAACAATGCAGAAAGAGTTGCTTGAAAAGCGAAACACCTTTTGTTTGTTTAAAAACGAAGGGCGTAGGGCGGGCGTAGAAGAGAGTGTAAGAAGAGAAGTGGATGTTGGAAAAGAGAATGGGGGTTTTATACTAGTAGGGAGTGTAAAAATAGCAAGGTGGACCGTGGGCCGTGGGCCGCGCACGCCATGCACGAGCGAGCGTTGCGGTCAACCGCGCGCTACCCGAGGAGGCATGACCGCACAATCGGTCATCCGACCGTGAGTTAAGGAGGTGAGAGAAAAGTAATAAATTAAAATAAAAAAGAAAAATTGGATAAAAAAATATTATTATTATTTCTCACCTCACCACCCCCACATGACCAGACGGCGGCGCGTGCGTGTGGAGATACCACGAAGCCTACATTTGTCTATCTCCTCACCCCTTCCAAAACTTGGGTGCCCTTAGGGCCCAAACCCAAAACTAGAGGTAAGACTATATAAAGGAGACTCCATTTGCAAAAACTAGCAATGTGAGACAAAGTACTTGAGTTTTTTCCTTTGTAAATATTTTTTCACCAACAATAAAGACCTGGATCACCTTCTCTGAAGTTGTGAGTCTGTGAGATTGGTGGGAAGCTCCTTCTTTCAATACTTTGGTTTTGAACTTGCTCGCTAGAGAGATATTCGAAAGACGATCGAGGAGTTCCTTCTATGTCCACCTTTCAAAGAGAAAGGCCAATTTCTTTGGCTAGTTTGGGTGTGTGATATTTTGTGGGATATTTATGGGGAGAGGAATAATAGAGGTTTAGGGGGTAGAGAGGGACCTTGATGATTTCTAATCCTTGTGCGGTTTCATGTGTCTTCTTGGGCTTTGGTAAGACTTTTTGTAATTATTCTCTAGGTAGCAAGTTACTTAGTTGGAAACCCTTTTCCCTAGAGGGGTTTTGAGGGCTGGTTTTTTTGTTTCCCTTATATTCTTGCATCTTCTTTCCATGAAAGCAATTGTTTCTATCCAAAAAAAGTGTACTTGAAGTCTGACCTCAAGAGAAGGCCTACATGTCAATTATCGCTAAACTATGCTCACTTTGATGAATTTCATTAGTTATGTATCAACATTCTGACAAAAATACTTATATGGAGCAAAATTCCCAGGTTTTGAATTATACAATACTCTTTCTGGATTATAAATCAAACTACCATTTTAGGATGTATCTCACATCTATAGGTCTATTTCTACCACACATAGAGCAAACACTCTATAATAATAAATAAAACTAGGAGAATTCTACTTCTCCCACCTACCAGGCAAAAGCAACTCATGAGCACACTTTTCCTTGATCTAATAGTTTAATTCTTGCTTTGGGTGCAAGAGATCCTGAATTCAGAAGCCTTTAAGTTGGAACTGTTATTGACTTCTCTAAGATGTTCAACCATGAACGATGAAGCTACTAGCTAGAATCGTACCCTGCTCACCCACCATGCAAAATTTTATCTCACAAATCTCCAGTAAAATGCTGCAAAGAAGTAAATAATAGATGGTAAATCAAAGTCAGCTGATCCATTTCACCTATCATGATAAAACAATATGTTTTAGTACCCCGACCAGTAGATGCACCACTTGGACAGAATATTCCTTTTGTAAAGGGATGATCATCATTATTAAAATAATTGTATTTCTAGAAGTCAGACTGGACATTTGATCTAGCAGTATGAGTTTGCTTTGGGTGCAAGAGATCCCAAATATAATTCTCGAAATGTCCCTTTTATAGCCTCAGTTTCAACCAACTATTGGCACTACTTTTTACAGTTAAAGAAGATGATTTTACTTGCCAAACTAAAAAACAGGATTTGGTACGTTCATGTGTTTGTATCAAATCCTCCAAAGCCGATGCATAAAAACCCCACTAGCAAGCTACCGTAAGGTAAAAGATCACAGACAGAGTTCAGGTCTCACAAGATTATTCAAAACTCTAAGCAAAATGCCCCAACAGTTTTTCCTAGTATTTAGATCCTTTGAGTTAAAAAGTATACACCTTACAACTCAGTAATATACATCAAAAGAAACAGCCAACTGCATTTTACTTACAAGAATAGGCATCAAAGAAGTCGGTGCAACCTTGTAGTTGTAACTTGCTTTAAAGCTTGCCCACCACCTTGTAATTGTGCACCATGTGAAAGTTCAACAAACTAGAATTAGGAACATTCCTTGAAATGTCTTTCACCAAAGTGTAGGAAGTATTAACATGCGTCACATCTGCCAGATATACTACTTACAGTTAATTCAACGTAAGCAGCCCAAACTTTGACATTCAACTCTTCCAAGCAAAGAACAATTGAGGAAGAAAACTGAAACAACAAGATTCTGAACAATCTTGATAAGAGGCTCAAAATATAAATGTTTTTTTCTTTTAAAATGAAAACACACTATTTCAGAATAGAAACGACCAGCTTAAAAAAACCATAAAAAGAGGCACCTAACAAAAGACATCCAAAATTAGCTATTGCAAAAGAAACGATTCTAATAGTTGATAGACATAGGGTAATCACAATAATGGGTTGAAACAGAAGGATAATATAACTCTTGAGAAAATCCAAGTTCGATGGTTGGAACACCATAACAATTTTGTTACAATTATTTCTTCTTGAACTACTACATTTTAAAGATTGAGTCACAGTGCACAACATGTACGCAAGCTCTGATTTTGCACATCTGGAAAGAAGTCTCGTGGTACAAAATCCATGGTAACTTGTGCTTAAAAATCAAATACCATAACCAGCATAGACAGACCTAGTGGTCAACAGGCAAGCTGGAAACCTACAAAGCTTGTGGTTTAATAATATGATCCAAAACATAAACACTTATCAAAAGACATTAGCTATCCCAAAAAAATTCCACTTAAAAATATATATTGGAAGCATACGCAATTAAGTACAAGAAACAAAAAACATTGTACTTAACTTTCATGATGAAAATACAGTAGTAAGCAAGGTTGAGTAAGCGATCACTTGTGTACAGTTAATTAGTGTAAAATCATTGTAACTCGACAATTAATTCATTCTAGAGACACAAAATGAAACGAAGCTACCAGATACTGCAATTAGAACACAAACTACGACTTCTTCAAAGAAAAAACAATATAACTGGATCAACAACCAATCCAAATAGAATCCAAAATTCGACAATCAGAAACACAAAGCTATATAAAGTATAAACCAGTGACTGCCACGCTCAACCTGAAGCTAAATTTAATCAAATATGGCAACTCAAGGGAAATTCATGCGAAAGCAATTAAGCATAGAGAAGCTAAGCAACTTCACCTGGCTATTTTTGATCGGCATCCTTCAGACATCACATCACTGGTTGAAGCTTGCATGACTTATCTGAAAAATATTAAAGCAATTCGGAAACATTGTCCATCGTTTTGTCGACAACCAAACAGTCAATAGATAATTGTGATGCACGGATGAAGCTTAAGAGCACTATTTCGATTCCGGTGCTGTATTCGTGGGCCTTTTACTATCTCAGGCCCAATTTTATGGCCCGATTAAATGTCACATATCGCCGGCCCAACTTAAAGTAACCAATAATAAAAGGTCAAGTGCAAAAGTGTAAATATTGTAGCAACCAACCTCAAAATATTATGAAATATAATATATATGCATAAGAATTGGTAGATATAACACAATTAATATTCAACTTCCGAAGCCTATTAGAGTATATTGCAAATAAGAGTTTGTGGTCTATAAGAGTCTATTAACGATAGATGCTGAACTTAGGGTTTGACTGTGATGTAAATGAATGCTTACCAAATTTTGCTTTTTCACTAAACTTTAAACTTGTGAAAACCTGTTAATACATCTAATTTACGTTTTTTTTAATGAGATAATTATCACATGTCAATTTTACGTCTTATATCTATGATTATCTAGAGTGAGAACGTTATGGGGTTGAGATAGTTATTTTAATTGTTTTACAAATTCTTATCAATAATGGGAACCATATGACTTCAATTAGTAGATCTATTATTATTTAAAAATTTAAAAATGTAGATTAAATTTATAAATTTATATTTTTAAGATCAAAATAGACTCAAACCTCAAAATTTCAGGATTAAAATTTTAATTTAGCCAATATATTGGAAGAAAAATAAAACTAGACACTAATTTAGAATATGCACGTGTTATTAACTTCATGATTTAAAATTTCTATTGAAATCTCGAGAATAATTTGATAGTTTTTTATTTTATTTTATTCTTCTCCCATTTCGAGAAAAAATCGATCTTTTTTTTTAATTTGTTATGTTAATTTTAGTTCAATATTTTTAATTTTATGATCCTGATTCATACATTGAGTTTCATTTTCAATAAAAAAGAAATTAAGCTTTTACGACTTGCTACTTTTTCATCAATAACTTTTCTTTAATTTCCACTCAAAACTTTCGTTCCTAAGGAAATTGAATTTGAAAAAATCACAAAAAAATAAACCTCATTCAAACTTTTTGACTCAATTTTTTGCATCCTTTCTAACTCAAAATTTGAATTGATATGAATTTTTCTACCATAAAAACTTTCATAATTTTCACTAAAAAGTATTCATAAATTTTATATTATATTGTAATGTATATTTCCATTTATCTTTAAACTCTCATAATAACAGTTACACAAACATTTATAATAGAAATTTAAATATTATTTTACTTTATAGAAATGATGTTTAAAAATGGTCATTCACAATTAAAATTTTATTAACTAACTATAACCATTTCCATTCATTTTCATCCATTTCTATAAAAAATTTCCTAAAGTTTTTCGAAATTCCCATAAATCAAGAATATTCTATCGACATGAATCTTTTTAACTTTGATTAACTTTAGTGTTATTTAATATAATACTAACACTTAAAAACCGTCAAGGTGTTATTTATTATTTAATACATAAATGGGATTGGGTCAATTATCAGGGAGTTGGAGATTCAAGGTTCGATGAGCGGCCTCTTCAGTCACTCTGATACTCACTGAAATGGAGGAATTGGTTCGAGGGTGTTGCACCCTGACATTGTAATCTCCATGGAACAACGAAGCATCAACAAAGCCTTCATCATCGGCTGTAATTTCAAAGCTTGGAGATTTCCATTCAGCCAAAAGCTTATCCACAACATCTCCTGCTGCTGTGTTCTTGAAATTCATATCCAGAAGCGGCAGAGTAGTGAAACCTGCGGATTCTGGGCCAGCAAATGTGATTATCCCCTTCACTGCAGGATGTGCGTACCCTTCTCTTAGAACTTCCTCATAGTATTGTGCCTGACAAGGGAAAGTTCCAAGTTTTGTTAGTTATGCTATGCCTGTAAGATGTTTTATGAAATGCCTTGAAGAAATACTATTGTACCTGATTTGGAGTTTTGTGAACAAACACTTCTGTGATCCATATGGGGTAGCCTGTTGATCCTAGAAAGTCCAAAGCGGATCTCATGTATGGCAGGTTGGGTGCAGCAGGGCCGAAGTTGCCCTGCAAACCGATTCCTGCTGGGATGTTTTCATTCCCGGGATACGACAGGATTTCGAGGAGTTTCTTTCTGAAGTTATCTGGGGTTGATGTCTTTTCGTAATCGTGTTCCATGGTATTGTATTCATTCATGAAAAGAAGTGTTTTGTTGTCAAGTTTATGTGCTATGTTGAAGTACTCTGCAGAGGCATTTTCACCGAGTTTATCCTCAAAGAATCTGAAGTGCACGTTTTCGTTCACGACGTCCCAATGGATAAACTTTCCAGAATATCTCTTAACCACGGAGTTGATTCTTCTATCGGCTGCTTCCTTTAAATCTTGAGGGGAGAGTGACTTGACCCATTGTGGCTGGAACTTCGGATTGTCCCAGAAAATGTTGTGTCCTCTTACTGAAATACCATGTTGTTGGGAAAACTCAAGCATTGCATCAGGGATGGTGTAGTTCTCTTGGCCTTGTACTTTCTCAGTGCTATACCACTTAAGTTCATTGGTGAAAGTGGCATAGGCAAATCTTGATGCAAACCACTGTTGGTATTCTTTGCTGAGGAGAATGTGGTAGTTCATTCCTGCCCCAAATGGGAAGTTTGGTTTTTTCTGGTCAATGAGGAGTTTTGCACCTGCTAGTTTACTGTTGTCTGCTTGAGTTATTTGTAAACTCACCTTGCTTTTCCTCACCTGCAACACTTGGTTCCATCATTCCATATACATGTTATATTCAATAGTAGTACCAAAGTCCCTCCACTAGTTTGAGATGAGGAAGATCATGGATTTTTAAGTGGATGGAGAAGTGAATATTTGAATATATATATTGTTTGCTTTTGTACATAAGTTTGAACTGATCCACATTGGTTTTCTTTTGCTTTATATTACCTTGTTAATGCTTTCGTCTTGGTGGGATCGCCATTGCTCCTTTGTAAATGGGTGTAGTGAGACATTATCAACCCAGATTTCCACTGCTGTATTTGTACTCTAAATAAATAAATGCAAAACAAGTTTAGATTGAATTCAACAATTGTGGGTTGGAGATCAAATGACAATCATTTGTCTACTTAGGTATGTTCCAATTAGCATAAACAAATTTAGAAATAGACTGTGAATTTGAAATGAAAATTAAAAGAGATTTGGTTGAATGTTGCAACCTACTCAAAAGAATTAGAACCAAACCAACCATGCATTGTCCTAGATGAAACCAAGTTGGTAAAAGCAAAAGTTATTCACCTCAAAAATAACCTCAGCTTGGCCTGTAAAATTAGAGACAATGCCACCTTTGAGCAAACTCCAGCATCCATGTTTGGCCATGGTTTCACCACCATGAAGAATCTGACCCCCTTTGCTATTTCTGAATACAACAGCCACAGATGTATTTCCCTCACTTAAACGAACCCAAGCTGGAAAATTTCAAGTCTCTGGTTGATTAGAAAAATTGTACCCTCAAACTTACAATAATTGTAGAAATTTGAACCTCAATGATATAAATTGAACCTTCAAACTTATTCGATTGTTAAAATTTCTACAATTATGTAAGTTTGACGGTCTAATTTTAACAAGTTTAAACGAATAAGTGCAACTAACACTATACTCTAATGATGAATTTTGCTATTTACCCTAAAAATAGATCACTAGGGAAAATGTATAGAGAACGTGAGAGTAAAAAGTTAAAACAGGTGTAAAGAGCAATTAGTGAAAAAAGTGTAATTAGAGACTACTGATAAAGTATTGATGCAGAAATACTTAGCTAAAACACCTAACAATATTGCTTTTCCAAAAAAAGCACTTTTTGACTGTCTAGTCGGTAATATGAATTTTGTTTTATGTTTTTAGATTTATTAAATTTAATATGCATATGATTGGTAACCAATTTAGATTTTGTTTCTTAAACTTTTTTTTTTTAAGTTTTCTGATTCAAACAACAAAAAATTTTGAAAACAACATTTTTACCTTTTAAATGTATCCAGATTTTGAATTCGAAAATCTAAAATGTATCATTAGATTAGACAAAGATAAAAACGAAATAAATATATAGTATGTCTTGTTATAAACTTTAATTATTTTTTAATTAAAATGTGTAGTATGTAATGTATTATAAATGATATATTATTACAAAATAATAATTATGCAACATTTTTTAACATAAAACATGTCCATAATCATTAACAATAGTTTATAGTAAACCTAATATTTAGTGTGTAACTGCAATTAGTTTTATGGATTATAAATAGAATATCAAACAAGTTTAAAAGTTAAAACAATTGTTTAAAATAGAATTTAATTTCTAAATTTGCTTTAAAATACATAATATGAAAACATGAATTACAACCATACGTTTCGCTAAACTTTTTGTTTTCAAATTTTCTGAAGGCCTTAGTTCTTTAAAAGGTTGTTTTGAATCGTAACCAACCATGATACATTTGACCTAAGAAATGCTTCTAGCTAGAGCCGCTTTTTAGCTAGATATAGTTAAAAAGTAGATGCAATCAAGCCGATAAGTTAAGATAAATGAAATGTTGGTGAATAATAATAATTTTGAAAACGGAGCGATGATGGTAAAGAAGACGTACCGGAGAAAGTATAGAGGTAATGATGTTGGAGGTGAACCAATTGATGAAAAGTATCCCTTGGAAAAGTCCTATTGTGAGCTACAATGAAGGTATTGAGGTGATCCCCATGTTTCAACCATCCTTGCTTTATATTTCCTCCTCCAAACACTTTCCAACCTTCAATTCCATTGTTGAACTCTGGATTCACTATTATCCCTCCCCCATCATCAACCCTTCCTGGCTTTGCCAAACACTGTTTATTTATACCATATTACTAATTTTATTTTTATACCAACACGATCCCGTTTTATAACTATTTGGTTTTAAAATAATAAGTTTATATTAACTAAAACAATGTGAAAATTTTCCTATTTTATTTCACAAACCAATCATTATTATCAAGTTTTGGTTTTTGAAAACAATGTTAGACTTGCCTCAGTTGTGGCAGAATAATCATAGGAGACACCATGGATGGTAATAATAAATATCCCTGCATTAATTCACAACACAAAATTTTGTTAATTAACTCAAAATTTATATAACGCTAATATATACTTTTACATTAAAAAATAATAATTAATTAATGTTATTTTATACAATACTATAGATAAATATCAGATCAGTGGAAAAAAAAAAACCTGAAAATATCAAAATTAAAGGAAGCAAAAAGAATCTGAAAGCTTTGAAAATGTTCATATTTCTTTCAGAAGAAGAGAATAAGTGAAGAAGAACAAGGTTGTTTCTTTGTTGTGGTCACTTGTAATGAACAATAATCCTCCATGTGTTATATACAACAAATACTTGGTACTAATTTTTGGATTTTATAAACATTTTTATGGAAAGTAGTTGAGTTTTTTTTTTAACTATATTTGTCTTTTCTTTCCTCATATTTTTCTAAATTGTTTTAAGGTTGCCCATTTTAAAATATTTTCTTAATTTTCTCCCCTTTGTATTTCTTAAATTGTAGTTTTGTTATTTTTTTTATTATTGTTTTATGATATCATGCCATCCTAATTTCTAATTCCATGTTCCAAACAATACTTGTCTTTGAAAAGCTTTAATTTGTATTATATAATTATATGAAAAATACGTGATCTTTTTTAATTTCGAGATGAGTTGCGTTTGGACATAAATGTTAATATATACTAGAGAGGAATTTTGATATTATAGAATTCTATTTTCTCTTATAGAGAATAATACGTTCTAGTTTACTCTATCTATAATACATTAAATTTGTGTGACATGTTAGATATTTATTATATTTTTTCTACGTATCTATAGAGATTTGATACGACATCATATCAATTATATTAAAACAAAATTCATAAAACATAAAAAGAAAATCAACAGACATGCACTAGGTAAATATAATAAAAGTAATAAGCATATTTTTATCTAATGTTTTTCTTATATAATTTTTATAATAATGTTTTCATATATATTCTTTGCATTTTATTGATATTACCATAATTGAGATCTTGAAAATTTCCATCCACATTTTAAATCTTGATTTTATCTTAATTTTTCAAGGATGTCTTAAGTAATTATTTAAGACAAATCTATATATATTAACTATCTTGTTACTGAAAATCTATTCTGTTTATTAATATAATTTTAATTATCCTCCAAACGTTTTCTTTAAATGATTAATCATCAAATATATATTAAAACAATATATAATAATGACATGATTATTAGAAAAAAGAAAAGGTTGGTCTTAATATGCATGGATTTTTATTTCTCTTTTATTAGGGATAATATATTGCATGGATTAACTATATATACAAAACCACCACAATAATCATGTCTCAGTTTTTAATTAATTATTATTTCTATTTTTTTAATACAATAGAGTAGTTGATCTCTTAACACACGTTCGTTAATTGAGATATATTCACTTTGGCAACACATCTGTATCTATTTTGTTCTTCATTTTGAGAATACTTTTTGTTTCATGTTATGTTATCTGGAAAAAAAATTATTTTTAAAAGATGTTTTCAAAATTATATGTGAACTATAGAAAAAAAAAAATAAAAAAATGTCCAATTTGATAGCCATATTGAAGGCATTTGAGACATTAAGTTGGTTCTTATAGTCAGTGATTATTATAGTACGTGGGATATTATAGTCAATGATTATTATAGTAAGTAAGATAGAATAGTTTATATTTAGGTACATACTAATAAAGAGAGTAAGAGGATGATTAGAGAATAATAAACATGGTAAAAAAGAGAGATGTTATATATAATACTATAGGTTATTTTGAGGTGACATAAATTTTGTAACTACAACACAAGGAAGATACATGGTAATTACCTACATTAAAAGTGACAAATTATTTTAACATTTACCAATATCTTTTCGATTGATCGTTAACCTAATTTTTGTTTCGACGAAAAAAGTTCGTAATAGAATTTTTAAACCCTTTGTCGTATATATGACGTATAAAATTAATGGTTAGTTGCATTATTCCATTCCGAACATAGAATAATTTTGTTACAATATATATGGGGTGGGTGCAAATATATGTTTGATAAAAGAAACATATAGTGAAAGTTAAAAGATAGAGAATGACATGCATTAACATTGATGTGTTATATAGGTGAGGGTGACATCCAACTCAAAGCACTATACCAAATTAACTCAAAACCAAACTTATCTTTTGGTTGGAAAAGTTAGTACAAAAGATTTGAGAGTGAGTGGTGAAGGAATCAATATTCCAACTCCTTCCCAAATTTTAATTTCTTTTTTTTTTTCTAGATAAATTTATTTTAATTTCTAATTAATAATGTATATTACATGAGCATGACATATTTCTTTCTTTTGAAAAATGACACTTGAAAACTTACTGTACAACAAATTAGCTGAGCTATGGTACTTAGTTTAAGTTGAATTTGAACTCCTCAGCTATCATATGGAGTACACAATGACGTACCATATATAGCTTAATTTAACATATTTTGGTGATTTATGATGTGATTAGGAGTGCATATATATATATATATGTACTGTTTGGAAAGACTTATTAACCAGGACGAAATTGTTTTTCTATGGGTACAAATACTTTATAATATATAGTGAAAGAAAGTGAAAGTTGGTGAATATTGAAACATAAAAATGAATTTAATTGTGTAAATTAAATTCATTTGTTAGAAACTTTAAATTGAATTGAAAGTCATTAAATTAAAATGATGTTTCATGAACAAATTTAACATGTATGAAAGTTAAATTTGTAGTTTTTTCAATTTGAATGAGTTATGTTTGATTTTAATCAAATAATAATAAATTAAAGTAAAATTTGACATATGTTTCAGTTTTTAATTATTTGAATTTATTTTGTATTTTGTAGAGTTACTAAGTTGTTAGCCTATAAATAGTAACTTTGTTCTTCATTTGTAGCATCACATTCCACGATTTAAGAGGCGTTCTCTTATCTTTATTTCTTTCTTTCATTTGTTATTGAGTTGAGTTGAGAGCAAGTATCTAAAGAGTTCTTTCAGATACGAGTAGTTTGAGGTTGCAGTTCTATCAGAGTTAATCGTTGTATCATATGTTGAGAGAATTGTCGTAGTATGCTAGCAAGCCCCTGCAGAGTGAATAATTGTCTTCAAAACATCTCTTTGATAAGTGTGCCTCGACTACGGTTTGAGTATACAAAGGTTTGAGGTTTTTTCAAGTCTTAATTATTTTCATATCTAAGCTTTGTTACATCATTTGGTTTCTAAATATTATACATTAAGTATATTTTTTTTCCATTGAGGTGTCATCAATTTTCTAGTGTATTCAGATGATATATTCAAAGTTTCCTCAAACAATCTGAAGACATTAGATTTGAACTGATAGTTGCAAACTACTTCATCAAAGTCGTCACTACTTCTGGCATGATGGGATCGTTCATTGTTGTCAAACCTCATGCTGAAAAACAAAAAAAGTTCAAGGATGATAACTTCAAGAGATGGCAGCAGAAGATGATTTTCTATTTCACCACATTGAATCTTGCTCACATGAAGGAAGATTGCCCAATTATCCCACTAGAAGTTGCAACTTCTGAAACAGAAGCTGCAAAGCAAGCATGGAAGCATTTAGACTTCCTGTCTCGTGATTATATACTTAGTATAATGTCGTGCAATGTCTACAATACATCAAAATTATTGTGGGAGGCACTAGACAAGAAGTACAAATTGGAAGATGTTGGTACTAAGAAATTCTTTATGGAAAAATTCTTAGATTACAAGATGATTGAACTAAGTTGGTAGTCAATCAAACTGAACAATATCAAGTTATCATCAGTGATTTGTAAAGTGAAGGACTAGACATCAGTGAGCCATTCCATGTTGTTGGCGTGACTGGAATGAGACAATTTCAAATGTTATCTCAAACACAAGCGAAAAGAGTTATACATGAAAAATCTTATGGTGAAGCTTCACATAGAACATGATAACAAAAAATGAGATAAAACTCCACTAGAAGTTGAAGCTTCAAAGCATAAACCTAAGGAGAAAAATTTCAAGAAAAAAAGTTGCAAATCATGGGAATGATGCTATCAAGCGCATTCGACAAAATTGTTAGGTTTGTGGTAAGAGTGGTCATACACTACTAGAAAACTGGAATCTAGCGACGCCAAATATGTGTCACGAACAGTTTTTGTGACACATATTTTTGCATCCTTGAAGTTCCTATAAAGATATGACATTTAACGACACCATCGAAAAGGTGTTGTTAATATTTCATACACCACATTGATTTAACGAGAAAGACCAAGGTGAGACGAGTATGATCATCAATAAATGTTACAAACCAATGTTTCTTCGAAGCGATAGTGACCTATGACGATCCCTAAACATCACTATGAATGAGGGTAAATGATTGGGTAGGTTTTGTAGAGTTGAGACGGAAATGAGACCCTATGTTGTTTCTGCACAAATACACACATCACAAGATAAATAAGAGATATCCACTTTAGAAAATAAATGAGGAAATATATATTTCATATATTGAAAGTTTTGGTGGCCAACAGAAAAGTACCACAACATACAATCTTTTTCAAAAGTAGAAAAATAAGATGACAATAAACAAGTCCTATAATAATTCTTAGAGAAAGCATCATCATCAAGAAAATAGAGTCTCATATTGTGTCGGGTAGTGCCAATCATCTTCTCTAAGCTCATATCCTAAAAAGAAACAGTATCATGTGAGAATACAACTTGACAATGTAAATCCATGGTTATCTTACTAATAGATAGTAAATTGTAAGATATCTTAGCCACATGTAACACATTCTGTAAAAGAAGACCATAAGAAGTGAAAATATGACCCTCGTCCAAAATAAGAGCAAATGACTCATCTGAAATCCTAATTCTTTCATTGTCAGCACATGGGAGATATGATATAAAATTTTCAAAGGATCCAGTTAAATGGTCTGTAGCACCTGAATCAAGTATACAAGGTTTCTTCCCATTGATGCTAATAAGACTAAAGGATTGAAACGTACCTGATTGTGCAATGGCTCCAAGAGAAGTACCGGGATCACCTTGATTTCCTGCAGGAGTTGAGGGTTGTGAAGTTTCGGCTGATTCAGTCATAAAAGCCCTACCAGAATTATGTTTGTCATTTGGCAGACGTTTCTTACCATTTGGTGGTCGACCATGTAACTACCAATAACCCAAGATTTCTTATAATGTTCACACACCGGAACAAGCTTCTATTTTGATTTTCACTTTCAGAACTAGAGGACTTTGCACTAAAGGCTGCATAACCAATACCAGAAACAATCTCGATATTCATTGTATCTGTACAATCTTTCTCTGACCGAACCTCATAACATGCCCCCATAAATGAAGGAATAGGCCTCTGACCTAGTATACGACCACGAACTAAGTCAAACTTGAAATTCAAGCCTGCAAGAAAATCATATACACAATCAACTTCCTCAATTTTGGAGTATTAAACACCTCCACAAGGATAACTCCAAACAATCTCTAGAATAGGGGGTGAGTTTTCACCGAGTTGATCATTTGAGTCTATAGGTTACCTTTCCTATCCGCTTCTCTACAAGGTCGACTTTCTTCTTCCTTCAGATCGAGCCAAGCCTTTAGGTTGTTTAAGTAGGTTGGGCTAGGTTAGGTTGATCATTTGGAGTGATCTTCAAGAAGGGTAGTCGCTCCCTTCATACGCCTTGCACGACACAGGTTCATCTCTTGCCAAATCAGAGACAGCTTGTTAAAATATGAAGTGACATCCATTGTCCCCTACTTTCTCTCACAAACCTGTTTGCATAAAGTATAAAGGCGAGACGCATTCTGCCTCTTTGAATATAACTTTTGAATTGTATCCCATATGTCCCGAGCAGTAGCAACATACAACAAAGGTTTTCCAATTTAAGGTTCCAACTGTTAATCAACATAGGCTAAAGAAGAGAGTTCTCTTCTTTCCAAACTTGCTATTGAGGGTCTCTAGGTCTAGATCTCGATACCTCTCTTGTTAGGTACCCAAATTTTTTACGCCCCTCGACAACCATCTTAACGGATTGAGACCACGAGAAATAATTCTCGCCTTTTTCCACTCCAATTACTGCTATGGAATTTTCTATGGATCCAAATAAATAATTTGTAGTAGTTAAGGTAGGGAAAGAGGTTATTGAGTTCTCCAAATACATTGGTAAGACTAAAGGAGTGGCAGAACTTGTAGAGTTTGTGGAAGCACCTAGAGCTTTTCCAAGAGCATAGATTTGTTGCTGAAAACTTGTCTGACGATTAGTCAACTGTTGTTGAACCATTACCAGAGATAAACCAACCAAACCTTGATGTTCATAACTGGGCGACACAAGGTGAGGAAAACCCAGTTGCTGCGAGAAACTTGTTGCGTAATAGAAAATTTACCTCTATGGTAGGCGACAACTCACTAATCTAGTTTCACGGTGTATGTTTCAGCTAGGGTTTCCATCCAAGAGTTGTGGTGGCACTAGAGTTTGATGTATATGCAAGGTCTAAAGATAATGATCAACGACAGCTTGGAAGCAGCGACAATATCGACAACGACAAAAATGATAGCTCTAGCGACTTCTCCCATGGCGGCAAAAATTCTGGCGTCTGCTTTAGTGACGACAACTCCGATGCCAACGACAATTAAAGGTGGTGTCTACGACTGAGGTGAGACTGGTGCAAAACTAAGGTTATCTTGCACTGGTTGATTTTCAACAATGGCAGCTAGAGTTTTATCACCACGCTCTGATACCATATTGAAAAGAAGAATAAGACGAACATAAGTTATATGTGGAAAACCCTAGTATAAGGAGAAAAAACCAAGATAGAAGTCGCTCTTATTATTTTTATAATCTGTTGATGAAAAAATAAAATACAAAAAAAAGGTTATTCAAAACCTTCAGTCATGGCAGGCGCGGGAATCAGATAGCAGGTGCGGTCAGAATGGGAGTGGGCAAGGCGTTCAGCAGCGCATGTGGGCGCGTGAGCGCAGGCAGTCAGCAGTGCGTGTGGGCGCGTGGGCACGGGCGGTCAGCGTGGCAGGTCAGCGTGCGACCCATCTGCCTCGGTCAACGTGCACAACCCATGGATACCTCCCTCTATTTTTAGCCCATCTCATCCCTATTTAAACCTCCCCTTCTCCCCTTCATTACTCACTCAAAAAAATCTTATACACTTCCATTGCCATAGTTCCTCTCCCTCTTCCTCTCGTTTTTACATACTGTTTCACACACACAAAAAAAAAATTCCAGTTCATGATTTTTATTTTTTACTTTGTCCTTCCGAGAATTTGTTTTTCCAATAAAGTGTCAGTTTTCAATCGGTCTCTGTGTAATTCCGATCGAAGTTCAGGTTGTTTTATCATGGGGATGACGTGGCAAGATTATACTGTTTGCACAACCGAGCAGAGCCACAAAACATCTTAAAGAGAGCGAGATTCGCGACTCAGCCAACCATACTAATCTATTTTTGTTTTGCAGCTATTTAATTTCTTCTGTTCCATTTTCCACCGACGGTGTTTGCCCAACAATTTTAAGACGATTTCATCTGAGACGTAATGGCCCAAGCTGATATCATCACCTCTGATCTCAACCGTCCGTTCCGTTTTGAAGGAGCACATTTCAAACGGTGGAAACAGAAGATGTTGTTCTTCTTAACTCTCAAGAAAGTAGTCGTTGCATGCACCACGGAAAAGCCCGAGTTGCCTAAGACAGATCCAATCCAGGAGCAACTCAGTACTTTTGAAGCATGGAAGGAAAATGATTTTATCTTTAAGAATCTTATATTAAACGGTTTGACTAATGAGCTCTATGACTATTACAGCACCAAATCCACGACAAAGGAAGTGTGGGATGCTCTACAAAAGAAATACGACACCGAAGAAGCTGGGTCTAAGAAGTATGTCGTCAGCAGATACTTGCGATACCAGATGATAGATGATAGATCTGTAGAAACCCAATACCATGAAATAAAGAAGATCGCTCATGAAATAATAAGTGAAGGTATGACTCTAGACGAACAATTTCAAGTTACGTTATTATTAATAAATTACCTCCTCTGTGGAAGGAATTTATGAACACCCTTAGACAAAAGACGAAAGAGTTCTCCCTGGAGAGTCTGATAACGCGCCTGAGGATTGAGGAGGAAGCCCGAAAGCATGACCAGAAAGAGGAGGAGAACGCTGTTGCGAAAAAGAACTCCATTGTTTTTCTGAAGCCGAAAGGGACAAGATGAAAGTCCAGAACAGAGGTTCCAACAACACGAAAAACCAAAAGAATCAGAAACCCCAGTCCGGAAGTACGGTACAAATTGTTTGTTATAGTTGTAATAAACCTGGGCATCTAACTAGGAACTGTAGGAACAGGAATCGTCTTGCTGCGCAGGCGAACTTGACAGAGGCAGAACTTTGTGCCATGATCACAATGATAAATGTGGTCGGGGGTTCTGAAGGTTGGTGGCTAGACACTGGTGCCACACGCCATGTCTGTCATGACCTTAGCTTGTTTAAAATTTATAATGAAACTAAGGATGAAAAAATTCTTCTAGGGGACCACCATACAACAAAAGTTGTTGGGATCGGTGAAGTGGAATTAAAGTTCACCTCTGGCAAAACGATCATACTAAAGGAGGTTCTGCACACCCCGGAGATAAGGAAGAATTTAGTCTCGGGCTATTTCCTCAACAAGGTGGACTTCACTCAGACTATAGGATCAGATTTATTTACTCTTACAAAAAATAATGTCTTTGTGGGGAAGGGTTATGCAA
>JBBPDJ010000021.1:16340287-16356130 GCA_037974625.1 Cucumis cinereus | reverse complement strand
AACTGGGATAAACGTGCAAGGCCTTAAAGCACGACCCTTTTAGAACTACACTTGAATAATGTTGTGTGTAAGATGTTAGATAAAGAGTTCAAAACCAAGAGTTACTCTATCATATTCTAAATCATCTTCACTACGTAAATGTTTAAGTCGACAGACACCTTTGCTTATGCACAGTATTATATGGATTGACAATGCTCGATGAAAAATATTTTTTTTTTATGGAAGACTGTTGTTAGAAAAAATTTTCAAGTGGGGGATTGTTGATGAAAAAATAAAATACGAAAAAAAAGGTTATTCAAAACCTTCAGTCATGGCAGGCACGGGAATCGGACAACAGGTGCGGTCAGAGTGGGAGTGGGCAAGGCGTTCAGCAGAGCGTGTGGGCGCGGGCGATCAGCGTGGCAGGTCAGCGTGCGGCCCATCCACCTCGGTCAGCGTGCGCAGCCCATGGACACCTCCCTCTATTTTTAGTCCATCTCATCCCTATTTAAACCTCCCATTCCCCCCTTCATTACTCACTCAAAAAAATCTTATACACTTCCATAGCCATACTTCCTCTCCCTCTTCCTCTCGTGTTTACATACTGTTTCACACAAAAAAAAATAATAATTCCAGTTCATTATTTTTATTTTTTACTTTGTCCTTCCGAGCATTTGTTTTTCCAATAAAATGTCAGTTTCCGATCGGTCTCTATGCAATTCCGATCGAATTTCAGGCTGTTTTATCCTAGGGACACCGTGGCAAGATTATAATGCTTGCACAACCGAGCAGAGCCGCGAAACGTCTTAAAGAGAGCGAGATCCGCAACTCAGTTAACCATACTAATCTGTCTTAAAGAGAGCGAGATCCGCAACTCAGTTGTAGATGTTATTTATGATGCCTAGTTGTTTACGTTGCCTTCTCTAATTGAAGATAGTTCACATGTAGACGTCATAGTTATAAACCTAATTTTCAAAACTCACAACCCAAAATAATTTGCTTGTTTGTTTTCGTTTGGCACTTGTCAATGCATATAACATTCATTCAATAGAATGATTACAAAAATCATCTTTACACACACTTTGTCACTAATCTTCTCCTTTACACATAGATATCACTCACTAACTCATCTCCACTAGTTTCTTTAATATGTACGTTTTAATAATTACCACTAATCTCTACACTCTCTAATTGGTTTCTCTCCTCACACTCACTAATAAGTTCTCACTTTCAACATCAAGCCTTTTTTTATTCAAAGAGGGTAGATTCCAGTCTATATATAAGAACAGACAATTTGCACATCCTAACATTTGAAAAAAGAAAGAAAAAAAAAAAAGTGAAACTAGAGCGATAGAGAGAGAGAGAGAGAGAGAGATTGTGATTGACTTCTGGTTTCCACAAAAATATTTGATATACTCTTTGTACAAAACATTCAACCCTATATTACATTACACAGATCAAAAGGGGGAAAAAAGCAAAAAAAAATTATGTATCCTCACAAACCTTCAATCCTATCTGTATGCAGAAAAGATGTGGACAAAGAAGAAGCAAATTAGATGTCACAGAACAAATAAGCAAAGCCAAGGCTTTAGTTAAGTGGATTTCTCTAAAATAGAAGATAGATTTCAATCAAAACTTCAGTTGTTAAAAAGCCCCTTTTTCTCATAAACTTTTGAGCTAAGCCTGGAGGAAGCCTTTCTGCTCTAGGTAACTCAGTACTTTCTCTGCCATCTCTAATGGTGAACCTCCAGTGTGTTTCAAGACTATCTGAAACCCAAAAAGTTCAAGAGGGTCTCCCAATCAGATTCAAACACAATGTCACATTCATAATACAACCAGTTATGTTCATCAGTGTTCTTCATTATTTAACTAACCATCAGCATGTGTTGCAAAAACATTTACTCTCAATGTAGTATAAGCATTAATCTATTGCAATAATGTTTAAAGAGATGTTATCATTTTCCTCCAGAATTTGGAATTACCTCACAACTCAATGGTACTTCGTACGGATCATCGATACCGGTAAAGCCTGCAAAAATATGACATTGTTCAGTTGATAGATGAATAATGATAATTCTGAGCATAGTTAACTTAAGTTTATTTGATAATGTCATTGAGTTGATATTTAGGTTGTGAAAGTTAGGGGCCAAAATAAGATTAAAAATAATACTCAAATCACACTACAAAATAAGTGAGAATTAATAAGATCATTAAGTAAATCTAAGGAAAATGATAACAAGTTGCAGTGACCTTTGATCTTCCCTGCCCGTGCAAGCTTATACAGTCCTTTTGCATCTCTTGCTTCACAAACTTCAAGAGGAACATCCATGAACACCTATATATTTTTAGCAAATTTTTGTAGTATATATTTCAGATGCAAGGTAAGAAACCAGCTCAAAATCTATAGTATGCAAAAATGAAGAGAGACCTCAATAAAGTATCCATCAGGCAAAATGGCACGACAGGCATCTCGATCCCTTCGATATGGGGATATCAAACTAGCAATGCAAATAACACCAGCGTCTGCAAACAGTTTTGCAACCTCACCTAATTGATGGAAGAGGTAAACTAATTAGCAATCATTAACAGAACAGCCCAGAGTGTTATTATAAATGATAATGAACCAAACTTACCGACCCTCCTTATATTCTCAGCACGATCTTCTGCTTTAAAACCAAGGTCGCTATTCAAGCCATGCCTCACATTGTCTCCATCAAGGATATAAGCTAATTTTCCCATTTTGTATAAGCTTTGACTCAAGGCACATGCCACAGTGCTCTTCCCTGAAAATTAGCTAAGCATATTTAGAAAAATTGAGCCAGGTCCAAAAAGTCCCAAACCCAACATAAATATTTCAGGCCAAATTCTTTGCTATCCTTCTCACAAAATCTTTTAAAAGAATGACCTCAAAAATCAAACTCAAATGTTTCATTGTTGGGTTTGGTCTATAATCTAAACTATAGGTTCATTTGAGAACAATCTAAACTATAGGTTCTCTAAACCATGATTATTACTAATAAGTTAATAACCATTAAGCTGTAAAAGCAAAAGGAAAAGGTTTAATGACAAACCTGAGCCACTGAGACCTGTGAACCATATCACACATCCTTTCTGTTCGAGAAGGCTCTGTTTGTCATTCTTTCCAACTAAACAATCATGCCACTTGATATTGGTAGAATTTCCTACTGTGGATAACACTCCATGACTTTTTCCTGATTGAAAAGCATGTTAGTAATCTGAACAGCTTAAACTACAGAAGATAATCTCATACCATGATGAAGAAAAACTGGACATCACAATATAAACTTATGCCAACATAGAAACAATTCAAACATTCTGCAATAAAATCAGCATTCTAATAAATCAAATAGTTCAACATCACATTGAAAATGTCAATGACAATATAACTAATATCTACATAAATAATAACAACAAGGTTCTTGCTCTCAATTTTCTTATTTCCACTATCTAATGAATCAAACAAGACAATCAAAACACCAGAAATTTCAATGAGATGATTCAAAGAGAAGTTTTCATATTTCCTAGACGTTAAAATTTTCAAGAACTAAAAATAACAGATACTCCGATTCAACCAAAACCAAAGTCTCTGAATCAAGATTCAAGATTATATCAAGAGACATCAAAATTGAAGCAATACCCGAGTTCCCAGCACGTCCATTGCCCAAGGTAGTATCAAACTCAGTCTCACATTCACTCTTACCCAAACCATCGACCTTCCCATTAACAATCACCACCCTCGAACCCTTCTTCTCAACCTCATCCCGCAAAACCACCGACGATCTGAAGCTAATCCTATCGGGAAACCTCGCGAACCCAATCGCCAACGGCGGAGAGGATTGGTGGTGAAGCGACGGCGGTACAGAACCCGGCAACGAAATTCCCCCAATCGAAACCATATCTCACACACATCTCAAAAGGGAAACACCATTGACTGAAAAATAAATAGAAAAACTAAGAAAGAAATGGAGTGATGAAATCAAGGGGAAATGGGATGCCATAATTGGTCGAATGGCGGAGAGCCTCTCATGTTCTTGTCCGCCATAATAATTAATGACCGGTGGGAAAACAAAAAAAAAAACAAAAAACAAGAATCACGAGCCCTTTTGGTGAGAACCTTTGATTTAGATTCTTCTTCTTCTTCCCTGAAATTTATGAACCGTAGAAGAAGAATGCGGAGCCCGGAGCCGGAGCCTGCGGAACAGCGAGCCGTCCAGAGAAAGGAGAAGAAATGAACGACGCCGTTTGAAGTCCGACGAAAGACAACGCATTAAAATGGGTGCGAGTTGTCCCGACACGACGTGAAATTTTAAAATTACTAAATAATTAAAATAATATATAATATATAGATATTGTGTGAGTCTGACTAACCTAAAAAACAACTTTATTTATTTATTTATTTTTAATATTTATGAATATTTAGGAATATACCAGCTTCATATTTAATTTGGATTTTAGGACTTAGGGGAAGTTCTATATTTTAATGCCTAATTTGAATTTCTTTTATAAAGGGCTAATTTGAATTTTATGTATTGTTTTAGGAAGAATATTATGGTAAAATTCCATTTTGGTCACTACATATCCTTTTCCTTTTAAAACTTTCGTTCTGAAGTCGGAAGTTTGGTCTATCATTTTTACAATTATTGTAATAAAAAAACTCTATTCTAATCGTTGAATTTTAAGTTTGATATGTCGTGGCATATATAATTTTTATGTAATTGTTTTAGTTAAAATCTTATTCGTCTATTTTTATTTTTGGACCACTTGTTAGGGTCTACAAGTCTTGATTGAATGGTTGAACTATCGATCTACAAATATTGCATGTGCGATTAAATTGCCTAGATAGATCAACTACGGTTTGAGTTGGGAGGGTCAAAACTATTGTTTTGAGTAACAAATAAAAATCATGTTTTAAATTATTATTGGGGCATTTTCAAATATGTAGCAAAAAATTGAAATTATTTACAAAATTTTTCACATTCTTTTATAATTTATTTATTTATTTTTGTTATATTTTGTAAATAGTTTTAATTTTTTTAAAATCCATAAGAATTTTTCATTATTTTTACTTAAATTGACTTTAAATCATTTTTAAAGAACCATTTTAAAGATGATTTTCCAAAATGTAAGTGTAAAGGATTGATTAGGATACAATTTTTAAACTTATTGTTCGTATTATCAAAATTAATTTTGTTTGATTAAAAATATATTTTATATATTTTAAATTATTTTAATAATAACAAGAACAACTTCACTATTTTAGAATTACTCTCAGATATTTCATTCGGTAATTTAGTATTTATGAAATTATTATTTTTAAATATAGTACCAGTAGTAACTCACAATGATTGTTTGGAGATAATTTTATATATATAAAAAATATATATATGATTCTCCTTTTCCTTTAGAAACAAAGCACCAATGAACGATAGTGTAATTTTAATTTTTAAAATTTGGAATGAGACAATAATGTAAACTTATTTTAAAAATATATATTAGTAAGAATATATACTAAAACAATGTAAAAATATAAAATATTAGTAAAATATTTCAAAATAATGTAAACATATAACCATGTTACAATTCCAAATTTCAAAAACAAAAGTTAACATTAGTTCACAATAAAAATATGGTTAGTCTTGCAATTAATATTTTCACATACAATGGTACGGCCTTGTTTTTATACTTAAATAAAAATATTTAGATTTGGTGAACCAATTGTTCTTTTTTTTTTTTTTTTTTTTCCTTATATTTTATTTAAATCTCTAAAAAAAACTATTCACAACCTTAATTGAAAATAAAACCACAACCATTGTCAAATAGAAAAATGAACCAATAAAAGAAATGAGGGAAAAAAAAAAGAGAAAACATAATTTTTTAATGAAATTAGTAAGAACAAAAAATCATCACTCTTTTTACAAATAATTTTGAGAGTACATGTTTTGACAAATATTTTTCAAATAACTCTATTTTAATTCTTAATCCCAAACTAAATAAACAAAGGTTTTAATTGAAACACTTTTTATAAAATAAATAAATGATTTAAGAAAAAAAATTAATTAAAAATAGCAAACTTATGATTCTCAATCTTTCATAATTTCGACCAAGCAATGATAACCATTGGTTAGGTGGAGGTATGAAGTGAGTGAGAATGAGGGAGAGAAGAGAATGTGCACTTTTGTTTTAATCACCATTTAAATATTATAATTTTACACCTCAATATTAAAAGTAATACAACAATTACTCGACAAGTGTAGTAAAAACTTGTAAGCAATGATATTTTAACTAAACAAATTTCTCAAAACTTATAAATTAAAAAGTGTACATTTAAAATGTGTTACTGAAATTCAAAAATGTTGAAACTGGTACTAGAAGATGTAATGAAGCAACAATTAGACGTTTGAATTTTGAACGCCCAGATCAGAAAACGCATGGAACTTGGTCGCCTAATGAATTAAACGCCTGAAGAAGGTTGTCTGAAAGATGGTCGTCTAGACAGAACGCCTAGATTGGTGGATGCCTGGTTGGTGGTCACCTAGACTGAACGCCTAACTACAAAACATAAACTTGTTAGATAAAGACTGAGTCGCGGAACATGCTCTCTTTAAGATGTTTCACGACTTTACTCGGAATGCAAGCAATTCTTGATATTGTCACGTAGTTTCCAAGATAAAATAGCCTAGTACTCGATCGAAACTGATTGGAAAACCAACACTCGTGAATAACTTTACTCGAAAAAGTAAAAATGAGAGAAGAAGTTTTGAGAAAGTAAAAGAGAATGTGTTTTCAGATGATTCAAAATGAGACGGAGAGGATGACTATATATAGTGGTGAGTTTCATAACGTATCAACTGTCAGAAAGTCATTAACGTTTGAGATATGTAATGCCTCAACAAACATGTCAAAACATAACTCTTCAATGGTCATGTAAAAGCGTAACGTTTTAATGCTGATGCATTAAGCGGTCAAGATCTCAACGCCTCGAGTTACATGATCTCAATGCGTTCAATGTTTCAACACCTCACCTCTTCAACACCTCAAAGAAAAAACTTTTAAAATAATTTAATTAATGAAAATAAAATATTATTATTTGAATCCTCACCTCGCCATGCCATGCCTCGTCCGTCCGACTGGACGGACAACGACACGAGCATGTAGAGATATCAACAAATCCACATATGTCTATCTTCTTACCGTCTCTAAAACATGAGTCTCATTCTTTCTGAGGTTTTAAAAATCTTCTCTCTGGCTAGTTCTTTCGTCAAAGGATCTGTCAAGTTTTCATTAGTTCGTAAATGATCCACTATAATTGCATCAGTAGTGAGAAACTCTCTAATGGTATTTTGTTTGAGACGTATTTGTTGTTTTTTGTGGTTATAATAACAGTTCTAAACTTTTACGATTGTTGCATTACTATCGTAATGGATCAATATGGTTGGTATTGATTTATCCCATATAGAAATCTTAGATACCAAGCTTCGAACCAGCTTGCTTCTTCACTAGTTGTTGCTAGTGTTATCATTCGGACTCCATCGTTGACTGAGCTAAAATAGTTTGTTTCTTAGATTTCCAAGCAACAACTCCACCTGCTATATTAAAGATGTAATCACTAGAAGCATTGGAGCCATCGAGAGGTAGTCTCAATATGCATCGTTGTAACCTTCTAGTACAACAGAAAACTTTTGATAATGTAATCCTAGGCTCTGGGTTTTCTTCAAGTATCTCATAACTCTTTCTAAAGCATTCCAATGCTCAATACTAAGTCCGTTTGTAAACCTACATAATACTACTACAACATAAGCTTTGTTTGACTTTGTGCAATCAGCAGCATATCTAAGACTGCCGATAATGCTCGCATATTAAGATTGGTTAACACTGTCATCAGTGTTCTTGAACAACTTTACACTAGAATCATAAGAAGTACATGCTAGTTTACTATCACAGGAATTTATATTTCTGTAGAATCTTTTCTATATAGTGAGATTGATCCAAAAAAATTTCCTTTTTAGACCTAGCGATTTTTATACCTAAGATTACATTACATGTTTCCTAAGTCTTTCATGTCAAAATTTGCACTCAACATTGATTTTACATCATTTATGACGTGCAAGTTTGATCCAAAGATCAACATATCATCTATGTATAAGCATATAATAATGCATAAGTTATTTTCATACTTAAAGTAGATGAATTTGTCACTTTCATTAACTTTGAATCCTTTAGAAATGATTAGATAATCAAATTTCTCATGTCATTGCTTAGGAACTTGTTTCAATCCATAGAGGGATTTATCTAATTTACAGACTTCATTCTCTTGACCATGAACTATGAAACCTTCAGGTTGTTACATAAATTTCTTCTTTTAATTCACCGTTTCGAAAAGCGGTCTTTACATCCATTTGATGTACTAAAGAGATTATTTAGGATTTTTATATGAATTAACACTCCAATTAAAGTGATTCTAGTTACTAGGGAGAAGGTATTAAAGAAGTCTATATTTTCTGTTTGTCTAAAGTCTTTAGCTACAAGTCTAGCTTTGTACTTGTTTACTGTTCCATCAGATTTGAGTTTCTTCCTTAGAACCCATTTGCATCCTATTGCTTTGCAGCCATGGGATAAGTCAACTAAGTGCTAGGTTCTATTTCACTCAAGAGAATCCATTTCATCGTTAATACCTTCTTCCCATAAGTTGGCACCTAATGAGGATAAGGCATCAGTTGGATCTTTAGGATCTTCTTCTACATTGTAGGTTTCAAAGTCATCTTCAATCTATTTAATGGTTCGAATTCTCTTGCTTCTTCTAGGCTCAAGATTTACTTCTTCATTTGATGTTTGAGTTCTAACTAAAGGTTGACTACTAGAACTCGAACTCCCACTAGTTAGAAAATTATAGCTCAAGCCTCAACTATTTCTTGATTTAAAAGAAAATTTATCCTAAAAGATGTCTTCATCATTTGATTCTATAATCACTTGATTTACTAGGTCATAGAACCTAAAGGCTTTACTATTGATTGCATATCTGATAAAGATACACTCATAGGCTCTACTAGCAAGCTTTCTTCTTTTAGGATTTGAAATTCTAACATAGGCTAGATACCCCCAAGTTTTGAAATATGACAAGTTTGGTTTCTTATTCTTAAAGACTTCGTAAGCTGAAGCTGTATTCTTAGACTTTGAAATTCTATTAAGAATATAACACACGGTTTGAATAATTTCACTCCACCAATATGGTGCAGCTCCTGAATCAAGTAAAATAGCAATGATTAATTCAGATAGAGTTTTATTCTTCCTTTCGACTTTATCGTTCATTTCATGAGAATAAGATGTTGTCTTTTCATGGATTATTCTATGTGTGTTATAAAAGTTGTTAAAGGCAACTAAATCATATTTAGTTCCCCTATCACTAGGAAGTTTATTAAATTTTCGATTAAATTGACTTTCTATTTCAGTTACAAACAACTTAAACATGTCAAAAGCATCACTTTCATTTTTCAGCAGATAAATAAGGTATAATAAGAACAATCATAAATAAAAGTTATAAAATATCGTTTACTGTTTCTAGCCAAAACACCATCAAATTCACATAAGTGTGAATGTATTAAATCTTGAGGCTCAAATTTCCTAATTATAGATTATGCAAAGTCTTAGTTATTTTAGCTTGAATACAGTATTCACATTTATCAAAATCATTCATTGATAACTTAGGAATCATATTCAACTTACTCCTGTTGTTAATTATTCACTTATTAACATGAAAAAGTCTAGCATGCCAAGTATTAAAAGAAGGCAACATGTAAGGAGAAGATTGAATTTTATTCATTTCAAGATTAAACTTAAACATTTCATCAGTTGCATAACCTTTTCCCACATATACATTATTCTTAGTAAGAGTAAAGAAATTTGCTCCTCTAGTTTGAGTGAAGCCCCCCTTGTTGAGGAGATAATCCGAGACCAGATTCTTTTTTATTTTTGAAATGTGCAAAACTTCATTCAGTATGACTGTCTTGCCAGAGCTGAATTTCAGCTCCATTTCGCCGATTTAAGAAGCCTTTGTTGTGTGGTGATCCTCCAGAAGTATTTTTCTATTCTTTGTTTCATTATAATTTTTAAAGAGACTAAAGTCATGACATGCATGGCGTGTGGTGTGTCGATCATGCTTGTCCACGGTGCCTGTACCCATGGTCGCATGCATGCACCATCCTTAACTCGTCTTTATGCCTATGTTTTTCTTAGGTAGCATGTTATTTTCGTTGTATATGGTTATGCTTTACATTTCATGTCAGTGTGTTTGTAAATAAGTGTCAGGTGCGGGCAAGTGACGTTTCGATATTTTCATATGCAAGCCTGCCAGAAAGAAAAATGTCTAAAATGTACTATAGGAGAGACCCACTAAGTGAATCTCCGACCAAGTCTTGTCGCACTCTTTGAAATCAAACCTTTTCTTGCAACTGACAGTCTTCAATGCTTGCTTTAATGATGTTTTCAACTATTTACTTTCTCTCTCCCGTTTTATAAAATAATTTTCTCTAAAAATGGGAAGGAAGCTCACATCATACACTCGAGATAGACTGCGACTTTCGAATTTAGCACGGGTGACTTGCTAGCTGGGTGGAGCAAGTGTCGCACAATCGTTTGACCCGCATTTGAAAAGCTACGATTGTGACAAGTGGTATCAGGGTATCAGAGCCTAATTGGCTCCGCGATAAGTAAGACACAAATATGTCTGCAACAAAGCAAATGGGCAAGGCCCACGTGGATCGATTGGTAGAGTTGGAAGAGCAAATGCTCTACCTAGTAGAACTTCCCGATTCTGTCCGTTTCTTGGAAACGCGCCTGCAAGAAATTTTTGAGAAGACCGACATGATCGATGCGGTAACCGATCGCCTCCACGAATTACCCATAAAAGAATTGTTGAAAAAAGTCGACACCTTATAAGAAAAAGTCACACGAACTGGCAACCACGAGCGTGGGGAAAGTTTGACGAGCTCTGTTGCCCATATCGAAGAACGTGTTGAAGAGTTGGACAACTCCCAAAAATTACTCATGCAAATGATAAATGACTTATCCAAAGATGTTCGAGCGACACTCGATGTTGTAGGACCGAGATGAACGAAGTGAGCTCGAGGGTAAACCTCACCATGAGAGCGGTGGGAAATCAAAACCCCACGTTGGGACCAGCTCACGCTAGTAAGGTTAAAATACCTGAACCTAAGCCCTTCTGTGGAGCCCGAGACGGGAAAATTCTTGAAAATTTTATTTTTGATATGGAACAATACTTAAGAGCCACAAATATAGGCACTGAAGATTCAAATATTACCTTGGCGACAATGCACATGACAAAAGACGTCAAACTATGGTGGAGGTCCCGATTTATGGACATCCAAGAGGGTCGATGCACGATCGACACATGGGATAAGCTAAGGAAAGAGTTGTGATCTCAATTCTTCCCAGAGAACGTCGAAATCTTGGCAAGGCGAAAAAAACTGGAATTGAGACATACAGACACCATCAGGGAGTATGTGAAACAGTTCGCTTGGTTGATGTTGGACATACGAGATATGTCCGAGAAAGATAAAGTCTTCTGTTTTGTCGAAGGTTTGAAGTCGCAGGCAAGAGAAAAATTGTATGAACAGAGAGTACAAGATCTTCATTCCGCCTATGCAGCGGCTGAACGCTTGCTTGATCTGAATGAAGACCCTCAAAAAGGAAAATCAGAAGAGAATATATCAACTGGGGAGGGGGATAACCCTCGCTCAAGCCCTCCTAGGGGCAGGTGGAAGGAAAGAAGCCCTTGTGGGGACAATAGACAGTCTCAACAAAAGACCTGGAATACTTGAAAGGGGACAAACCAACCGTATAATCCGAATCGCCCACCCTCCTGTTATATCTGAAAAGGGCCATATAGAGCACCCGAGTGCCCAAATAGGGCAGCATTTTATGCATTTCAAGTGTCATTAGCCGACGGCTTGAAAGGTAAAACTGTTGTCACTGAGGATGACCCCTCGACAACAGACAAAAAGGAAATCCCACGAGTTGGAGCTTTGAGATTTCTAGCGACTCTCCAGAAGAATGTGGGAGAGTTAAAAGAGTCGAGAAAAAGAGGATTGATGTATGCTGACGCCTGGGTTAATCATATATTGGCCAAAAGTACCATGGTGGACTCCGGAGCCACCCATAACTTCATTTCAGAGGCAGAAGCGAGATGCTTGAATCTTCATTGGGTTGAAGACGCGGAGAAAATGAAAGTAGTAAACTCTGAGGCACTGCCCATCACAGGAGTAGTAAAAAGGGTTGTTGTACAGTTGGGAGATTGGAGCAGGCAAACAGACTTTGTCGTCGTCAAAATGGATGACTTTGATGTGGTATTGGGGAGGGAATTCCTATTGGAACATAAAGTAATTTCCATTCCCCTTGCCAAGTGTTTGGTAATCACAGGGTCCATGCCCACAGTTGTGCACACGAAGATAGAGAAACCGAAGGAAGTAAAGATAATCTCAGCTCTTCAGTTTACGAAAAGCCTTACCCACGAGCCACTCGTGGACATTAAAGGAACCTCCCACCCAGACGCTAGGTGTGTCGTACATGGGCTTCAATATGGGGACAACCTACAAAGTTCTCCATCACATCGAAAGAAAAAGAGAGGAAGGCGTCGAAACCCTCAGCTTCGACCAGGGGACAAAGTTTGCGTGCACATATGCCCATACCAAGTTCAGATTCCATATCGAAGAGAACCAGGCCATGCTGGAAGCTATGAAAAACCTGTGAAAGTCGACGGTAAGGTCGGAAAGGACCTTTATCGGGTACACTTACACTTGTGGATGATGCATCCTATCATCCAAGCGAGTAAGTTGAAACCCTATCTTTCTGACCAAGTCGAGGAACGAAGCAACCTTACAAAGTGTCTAGCGACATTAGAGGAGGACGTCAAGAGTCGAGTCAGTAGAGGATTTCCCAGAGATTACAACCAAGCAAGAAGATAGAGGCAACAAGACGAAACATCCCGAGGAAGGGAAGAACCCTAGGAGGTGAAGTCGAGTCGAGAAAGTTTGAAGATTCTGAAGCCACTGCTCAACGAATTGCTAAGTTCGAGCAGAGTCCGTTGACGAGGTCGTCAACCATTTAAGTGGGAGAGAATGTGTCGGTCATGCTTGTCCAGGGTGCCTGTACCTATGGCCGCATGCCTGCACCATTCTTAACTCGTCTTTACGCTTATGTTTTTCTCAGGTAGCATGTTATTTTCGTTATGTCGTTATGCTTTACGTTTCATGTCAGTGTGCTGGTAAATAAGTGTCATGTGCGGACAAGTGACGTTTCGACATTTTCATATGCAAGCCTGCCATAAAGAAAAATGTCTAAAATGTACTATAGGAGAGACCCACTAAGTGAATCCCCGACCAAGCCTTATCGCACTCTTTGCAATCAAACCTTTTCTTGCAACTGACAGTCTTCAATGCTTGCTTTAATGATATTTTCAACTATTTACTTTCTATCTCCCGTTTTATAGAACAATTTTCTCTAAAAACGAAAAGAGAGGTCACATTATACACTCGAGATAGACCGCAACTTTCGAATTTAGCACGGGTGACTTGCTAGCTGGGTGGAGCAAGTGTCGCACAATCGTTTGACCCGCATTTGAAAAGCTACAATTGTGACACGTGGCACCAATTTCTGCCACCAACCTTCAGAACCCAGATCACATTTATTTATGTGATCATGGCACAAAGTTCTTCCTCTGTCAGGTTTGTCTGCGCAGCAGGACGACTCCTGTTCCTACAATTTCTAGCTAAATGACCAGGTTTATTATAATTGTAGCAGAGAACTTGTACCATACTTTTGGATTAGTGTTTCTGATTTTTTTGGTTTTTCTTGTTGTTGGGACCTTAGTTCTGAACCTTCATCTTATTTCCTTTTGACTTCAATCTATATTTCAGAACGGAAATGGAAGTCCTTCTAGGAACAACGTTTACCTCCTTCTTTTGGTCATGTTTTCGAGCTTTCTCCTCAATCCTCAGGCGTGTTATCAGACTTTCCAATGAAAAGTCATTGGTCTTATGCCTCAGGGTATTTTTATATTTCTTCCACATAGGAGGTAATTTGTCAATAATAACAACAACTTAGAATTGTTCATCTAAAGTCATACCTTCGCTCATTATTTTATGAACAATTTTCTATAGTTCATGAGATTGTGCTTCTACAGATCTTTCATATGTCATCTGGTATCTTAAGTATTGACTGATCATATACTTCTTTGAACCTACCTCTTTGGTGTCATACTTCTTCTGTAAAGCATCTCAAACTTATTTCATTGTGGACATCGTACTGTAAGAGTCATAAAAATATCAGTCAGACCGTTTAAGATAAGATTTTTGCAAATAAATTTAGTTTCCTTCCATGCTTTGAAATTGTTGATTTGCTCATCAGTTGGGTTGATTTTTGGATTATGGCTTCTTAGTCGTGCATGTGTTGGCGACTTTCTTTATGGTTAGAAAGAAAAACATCTTTTGTTTCCATCACTTAAAGTGTGCTCCTTCGAACCAAAATGGATGGCTGAGATTAGTTGAGAGAAAATCGTCTTGAGTTGAACCGACCATCACATAGCAAAAAGAAATCGTCTTAAAATTGTTGGAACTGGTACTAGAAGATGCGATAAAGCAACAATTAGGTATCTGAGTTTTGGACGCCTAGATCAGAAAATGCATGGAACTTGGTGGCCTGATGAAGTGAACGCCTGAAGAAGGTTGTCTGAAAGATGGTCACCTAGACAGAATGCCTAGATTGGTAGACGCCTTGTTGGTGGTCGCCTAGACAGAACGCCTAGACTGGTGGGCGCATGGATTGAACGCCTAACAACAAAACAAAAACTTATTAGATGAAGACTGAATCACGAAATACACTCTCTTTAAGACATTTCGCGACTCTGCTTGGAATGCAAACAATTCTTGATATTGTCATGTCGTTCCAGGATAAAACAACCTAATACTTGAGAAGCTGCACCGGAACCAATCGAAATACCAACACTCGTGAATGACTTTGCTCGAAAAACTAAAAATGAGAGAAGAAGTTCTGAGAGAGTTTTGTAAAACAATGTGTTTTTGAATGATTCAAAATGAGACGAGGAGGAGTATTATATATAGTGGTGAGTTTCATAACGCCTCAATTGTCAGAAAGTCATTACCGCCTAAGATCTGTAATGCCTCAATAGTCTTGTCAAAACATAACGCTTTAACGTCGATGTGTTAAGCGAACAGAACACCTCACGTTACATGATCTCAACGCGTTAAGCTTCAATGTTCCAATGCCTCACCTTATGAACGCCTCACAGAAAAAACTTTTTAAATAATTTAATCAATAAAAACAAAATAAACATTTAATAAAATATTATTATTTTATTCTTCACCATGTCTCGTCCGTCCGACTGGACGGACGACAACGTGCTTGTAGATATCAACAAATCCACATTTGTCTATCTCCTCACCCTCTCTATAACATGGGTAGGTCCAAACCCACAACATGAGGTAGGGGTATAAAGAAGCTTTCACTTTGCTTTCTTAGCAATGTGGATATCTCAACTTGGAATAAAATAATAATACTTTCTTTTTCAAACAATTTTTTCATCAACAAACCCTAGTAACATTTCCCCCCAAAAGACCATTTGGCCGAGAGTTGAGTAACCAATGAATTTATATGTCGATGGAATTTATAAGTTTTTGTATGAGGCACATAGTTATTTGTATAAGATGAAAAGTTTGTGTGTTTGGGTGCTGAATTCTGTTGGATAATTATCATGAATGTTGGATAATTATCATGAATTTTCATGATTATTCAAGAAGTTTCTTGAAGACAAAT
>JBBPDJ010000021.1:16317882-16331955 GCA_037974625.1 Cucumis cinereus | reverse complement strand
GCTCCCAAAAAGTCCTCGAAAAGCACCCTAAACATAATAGTAAGGCTAATTAACCAACTTGGCTAAAACAAGAATGAAAAGGGCCTAAAGTCTTGATTCAAACTCACCCAAAGTTTACTCGAAATCCTGCTGTCGACGCCCAACCGATGCTACAATCAAACCAACGATTTGTTCCTTCAAGAACGATAAGAACCTACATTAATCCAATGACATTCCAATCAAAACGATAAAGAGTAATAAAATCTCCAAAAGATCGATTTATGAGGCTCTTACCACACTTACCCAAACCTCCAAGAAAGGCGGCGGAACTCGACGTAGTGGCGGCGCGGCTCACAGCAGCGGCGACGCGACTTGGAAGGGGGATTTGGCGTGGCTCACGAAGGCAGTAGAGTGGCAACTCGACTCACGGCGTAAAAAACTAGTGCAAACCTAAGCAGCGACGCGGACCGACGCAACGGGGCGCAGACTGGCGCAACGCGACGCGGGATCTGAAGCACGACGCGGGATCTGAAGCGGCTGAGACGCGGACGGCTTGCGGCGCGAGGGAGGGCGGCGCGAGCGGCTTCCACGATCTGATCCGACGCGGCGTCGTGTTGTTCGTGCGGCGGAGAGGCTAGCGTGCGGCGGCGCAATGACGAGCGCTGTGAGGCTTGCGGCGTCTGGGAGGCTACGCACGCGGGAGAGAAGAGAAAGAAAGGAGAGAGAAAAAGAAAGAAAAGGAAAAAGAAGAAAGAAGGAGAAAGAGAAAAGAAAAAGGAAAAAGAAAGAAAAAATAAAAAAATAATTAAATATATAATAAATGTTATAATAATAATAATAATAAATATTATTATAATCATTTTTTTGTATACTAATTATTTATTACCTAAAAAATTGGAGTTGTAACATAACCATCTCCCAAATATTGGTAAACAATTGTTCAGTAAATGGTGATTGTTTAGTAGAAATTGGGCGATCGTTTACTCTAGGTTAAGAGATCGTTTAGTTTGGTTAAGAGATCGTTTAGTTTGGGTAGCCCGCCAACCATAAAGACAATTCTTTTAGATGAACGGTTAACATACATGAATTCAAGGAACGATGAAAATACCTTTGAAGATAATTCTTAATAACGAAGATGAAAACCTATAGTTCAAACGGGCAGACGAGCAGTGAAGAACAACGATGAATATTGAGAGAAAATTAAGCCAAGAGAGAAGACGATTGAGAAGAAAAGTAAGCAAATGAGATAAACCTATTGAGATTCAACCTTATTTTAAATCACGGGGGTAAAAAGGATATTTCATATGTTTTTTACCCCTTCAACGTATTTTAATAAACGAAAGTCATACACGATTTGTCAATTGTTAATACATGATCCCCCGCCATTGACTAAACGATTGCTCAATATATACTAAGCGATCGTGAATTAAGTATTAGTCGATCGTCTAGTAAATATTAAGCGATTGCTTAACATTTACTAAGCAATCGTTTAGAGTTGTGATAAAAAACACTTTTCTATGAATTTTGATCCTCTAATTACTTAGTACTCAATTTTTAACGCATATAAATTTTTTCGTTGTTAATGAATCTTATGTTTTAAATGAGTATGAATTTTCGTTTTGTCGTCGTTAAAAGGAGAAGTGGTAGAAAGATCAATGAATTGAATATTAAAGGGTAAAAATGACATTTCAGTTTATAAAAATGGGAGAGTGATACAAAAGTTCTTGGTTTTTGGGTTTAGTTTGTAAAATTTTCCGAAGCAATAGCCAAATTGAGGATTACGGTAACGATATCACTTCTTCAACTTCCCGCGAGTCGAAGCCCTAACTTCCCTCTCTCTGTATTTTCATTCACACAAATACCTCAACGGCGGAAAGCAAATGTCACGTCGTGAAGTTCGGGAATCAGATTCCAAGCGCCACCGTTCCAGATTCGATAGAGAACCCAGGTAGCCTCTTCTCTTTTTCTCTGATTGCATCCCCTTGTCTCTAAGTTTACTGACTTATTAGCAGTTTGTTCACTTTAAATGGATTGCCATTGCGTTATCTGCCGGAGTCTTGCTCCAGTATAATTTGTTGATGATGTTTGTTTTGATGTTATCGTAATCGGGATGGTTGAACCCTGTTCATTAAGTGTTCTACTTCGTATTCGACTATGGTCTTTCGTTTTTGTTTGAAAAGTAAAGTCGTTCAATTTGACTGTCTATTTGTTATATAGTTGATTGATGTGGTATGGGTCTCGAGGAATTAGCATTTTTAGGGAGCTCTCTGGTTTGGGAGGACGACTAGTGAATTACTAATTCCTTCTTAATGTTGGTTGGAGTGTCTTTCAGCTCTTGGTTCACTGTTTTCTCACTGTGGTGTGAGAGTTTCTTTTTAAATTTGTAAGTTTTAGCTATAAATAGTATCCATTCGTTAGTTCTTTTTGTCTGTCAGGATGATAGTTCATGGACGTTTTTTTTTTTTTTTTTTTTGAAGATGGAACTATGTTCTACAAGTTCCCATCTTATGTTGATTGGACCCTCTTTGAGACCTTGTTCCATTATGTTTCACTAATGATGTGAGACATTTATAAAAAACTCTAAATTTAAGATAGAAAATTTTATTTGCAAGCGTAATGTTTGTTAGCTAGGAAACATGGACACATGTGGATTCATTGGGACAAGTGATGGACATGTCTTTGACATACCAAATCTACAGTCCTTAATTTTTTTGTTTCTTTGGTAATTTCAGTCATGTCCAAATACTGTTGGATACACCGGAGATAGAAGCACCCCTCTTTTTATTGTTTATTTTGCTGAAAGGAAGAGAGTAGAAAGAAGCTACTTATATGAAATCAAACACATCTACTTTCCAATAGCCATGGGCAAATCACAAGCCTAATTGCTGTCTAAAACATTTCTTCCTTTGAGATTGCAGATAGATGGGGAATCAAGTGCCCCCACCCAAGAAAGAGTTGCTGAAAGAAATAGAGGGATACTTGCTTTTGTTTGGTTAAAAATTGTGCACATAGAAACAGAGAAAAATCAAGTTAGTTTCCATAAATTCTTCCAAACAACTGGTTTAAGGAGAGTAGAGAATTTCTTTGGATGGAATTGTAAGAGAGAATTGAAGGAGAGAGATAGACAAACTCGCATAAGGAATTGAGGTTTATTTTCTCTCCCTCTCTAAACAAATTGACTTCTATCCCACACCAAACTCAACTAATTGAGAAAACATTAGTATTATTATTCTAAATTTTTAACAAAACACAACATTTATATATATATATATTTAATTCTTTTATTTTTAATAAAATATAACTTTCTTCTTGATTATTTGATATATTCTTTGACTCACATTAAATTAAAATGTTAGGATGATTTCTTCTTCATCTAGCGAGAATGAATCAATTACTATTTATTCGGTCACTTGTAATGTTGAAGATGAATCTAAGCCACTATGGAAATATGTCACCAAGCATCACAAGTTGAGTGATGGGGTTGGAAATTTCTCTTGGCAATGTAAGTTCTGTCATGCATTAAAGAAACGTTCTTATACAAGAGTTAGTGCTCACTTGTTAAAGATAAGCGGTCAAGGAGTTAGAGTGTGCCCTCAAGTCACTCTTAAAGATGTTGCTGATATGCAAAGATTGGAAGATTAAGTGAATGCTCAATTTGAAAGAAAAGTTGCTACAGTTGCTTCTCTACCAACTTCAACTGCATCTTTTGTGGCATGAGTAGTTCTCCTCCTACAAGGGTCGTGGCAAGAAAAGGAAGGGTAGTACAAGTGTACATGAAATATCATTTGACAAGGCATTACATGACCAATTAGATTCACTTATTGCTAGAATGTTTTACTCTTCTAGTTTGCCTCTTCATTTTGCAAAGAATCCACATCATATAAGTTCCTTTACTTATGCTGCAAATAGTATGTTTTCGGAATATGTGCCTCCTAGTTATGATTTGTTGAGGTCAAGTCTTCTACAAAGTGAAAAAGAAAATATTGAGAGATCATTGCAACCTGTAAAAAACACATGGCGTGAGAAAGGTGTGAGTATTGTAAGTGCTGGATGGAGTGAAGAGAGACCTTCCGTTAATTTTATGGCTATCACGGAAGGTAGACCAATGTTTCTAAAAGTAGTGGACTTCTTAGGTCATCCTAAAGACAAGTATTTTATTGCAGATTTGATGAAAGATGTCATTAATGAGGTTGGCTATCAAAATGTGGTTCAAGTGATCACCGATGATACTCCTATTTTTGAAGGTGCTGGTCAAATTATTGAAGCACAATCTCCAATGATTTCATGGACACCATGTGCCATTCACTAAATCTTGCCTTGAGGAGTGTATTTGCAGCCAAAGATGTTGAAAACAACCAACTTTTATTTGAGGAATGTAATTGGATCTCTGATATTGTTAATGGTGTGAGTGTGGTAAAGGATTTTATGGTGAATCATTCTATGAGGCTCGCCATATTTAATGAGTTTGTATCTTTGAAATTGCTATCCGTAGCAGAAACACGTTTTGCATCGGTTCTTGTCATGCTTAAGAGATTTAAACTCATTAAAAGTGGTTTGCAAGCTTTGGTTATTAGTGAAAAATGGACATGCGATAGAGAAGTTGATGGGGGAAAAAGCAAGACATGTGTAACATTTCGTTCTGAATGATATATGGTAGGACAAGATTGATTATATTCTTTCTTTCACTTCACCCATATATGATATGATTCGAGCTTGTGATTCAGACTCACATTGTCTTCATTTGGTGTATGAAATGTGGAAAACTATGGTTGAAAAGGTGAATATGACAGTATCTAGACATGAAAGAAAGCAGGATGACGAATCATCCTCTTTCTATAATGTGATACACAAAATTCTTGTTGGTCGTTGGAACACCTAATACCCCACTCTATTGTTTAGCTTATTCCTTGAACCCAAGGTACTTTCTAGTATGTCACATGTTTTATTCTTACTCTAAGTGTATTATAGGAGTTGACATTTGCTCAACTTATATTTAGGTACTATAGCCAAGAATGGATTGAAGAAGATAATAATCGGGTGCCTCCATATAGAGATTTGGAAGTAAGTAGAGGGAGAATGAAATGTCTCAAAAGATATTTTAGCACTGAGGTGGATCATGTGAAAATGCTTACTGAATTTGCTAATTTTTGTACAAGGTCAGGAGATTTTTTTATGCTGATTCCTTACGAGATAGGTATCATATGGATCCTGAACGTTGGTGGGTTCTCTATGGTGGGCATGCACCAATCCTTCAATCATTAGCTTTTAAAGCTACTTGTGCAACCTTCCTCTTCCTCATATTGCAAGAGAAATTGGGGTAAATACTCATCTGTTGACTCTATCAGGCATAATGAGATGACACCACAACGTGCAAAAGATTTGGTGTTTGTGCATAGTAACCTTCATCTTTTGTCTAGAAGAACTCATTGTTATTTGAAAGGAGAGACCAAGTTATGGGATATTGCAGGAGATTCATTTGATTCTTTTGAGGATGTTGGCATGCTTGAAGTAGCTAACTTGTCATTGGATGAACCGGATTTGGAGGCTATGGTTTTTACAGATGTCAGTGAAGTTGTCTGGGGTGGTAAAGATAAAGCTGTTTTAGAAGATTGAGATGGGAGCTTGGACTTTACGTGGAAAACTGATTGTCGTTCTAAATTATTTGCTTTTTACTATTTATTGTGTACAACAAACTTTGTTGGACGATGAATTACTCTACTATTGTCAACTAACTTGAGCCTTTTTGTTTCAGTTGAACACATTTTGTTTTTATGCGGTTAGAAATATTAAATATATCTCTATGTACACATTTTATTTAAAAATGTGTCCTAGTGCATCCTGTTCTATTTTTTTTTAATTTTATTTTTTGTAATTAACTTGTCATTGTTTCATATTCTCTCATGTCGTGCGTAAGCTGTCGTCTGGGTCCATGCTTCCTAAGTTGTAAGTTCTTAGGTGTAAATGTAGACTTTAATTTCTACTCGTGTGGTCACTGATGAAAGCTCCTAATGGACATGCGTTTGACTGCTCTTACATTTAAGAAGCAGTTGATTGTTGATGGTTGAATGTATGATTGAAAACTGTACTTTGGCCAATCAATTTCAAATGCTCATTGCTTTTGTAGTATCCGTTTTTTTATTGTATGAGCATCCAGTGAAGGGGATCAGTGCTTTTGCAATGCTCAGTCTCATAGTTGTTCGTGTGTATTCGTTCTAGTTTCAAATCACTTCATGGTTATTGATGGCTATATCAGCCCCGCATTATGCTAGTTCAATTTAGTTCCAAAATGGTCTAAACAAATATTATCAGCCTTGCACTATGCTACGCTTTCTTACTTAGTCAAAAGCAAGGGCTGTCAAGAGGATTACATTTCCTTAATTGGATATTGTGGCGATAAGATGACTGCATTCTTTATCTTCTAACTGAATCAAAATAATATTTAAGATAGAATAATTAATCTATGCATTTATTATGTGATGTTTAATCATGGAACTCTAATATGGTATAAAAATGTGACTTATTGTTACTAGTCCCAAGAGGTCAAAGAGGGACAGGAAAACATTAGAGGAGAAGTTATCTAGAAACTCTAGTTCTCATGTTGAAGTTAATAAAGATCGGGATCAGAAACATGAGCTTCGTCATGTGGGGCAAGACACGATACCTCATGAGTCTTCATTAGGACTTGAGTCTAAACCAGAAGGTGGAGTTGGCAAAGGAGTAAACAGGAACGGTGATGGGAGGAGGGATGGAGGGACTAAACATTCAGTGAATCCCACTGAAGTGCCACGATCAAGATCTTATTTTCAGGTTTGTGCTACATTGAAGATTTCTTCCAATTAATCTTGTTATTTTCTTTCTTATTTTGTTTTTGGAAACTAACATGACTTCAGTTTGGGTTGTCCTGTCCACTATTTATCCAAATTTCATGGTTTGAACTCAAGAATTATTGGCAGAATCTTAAAGTTATTATTGATATGCTTTTCCATTCTTTAATCTGTCATCTCAATCCCAAGTTAGTATCAGATTTTATTTTTTTAATTTTTTATTTACTTTTACTGTGTTTGATAAAAAATAAGGTTGGAATCTTCAAATGTTTTGTATTTTTATGTTTGAATCTAGCTGTAATTGCAATATTCACAGCTTCTCATATGAACCATTGAGTCCCCGCAAGATATAGGCATAAAAATTCTCTGACTGGGTCTACCTGGAGCTATTGTTTTATCCTTGCAGATATAAATGAATCCGTATGGTGATTTCCTTTGAATTTCCCTAAATTTATAGTCTACTTAATATTTCATTTAGCGATGTAGGATACAATACTTGGTATGGACTGTAGTCAATGTTTTCTTGAAGTGAAACTAGAGATTTTTTTTTTCTTTCTTTGAAGAGATTCTTAAAGTAGGCATCTCAGCCAGAGCATTTTCTTCCTTGATAAAATATCTTAATAAAGTTTAAGGCATGCACTTTCAGGTGGGTCGCCTCAGTGAGGTGCAAGGTAAGGTGCTCCTGTGATACTCTGCACTTTTTAAAAGTATGTTGTAACATGGTTTTATCGCTTATGAAGGACGTGTTTATTGGGTCAAACATATATTTCTATTTTCTTTGAGATCTTAATTTAGATAGCTGTGGAATTTCATCATTCATATTGGTAAAATTAAATTGCTTAGCTCGGTAACAATACCTCCTCTTCTCTACATTCTTCGCTCCTTCCTTTTCCTTTTTCCATACTTTGTTGCAATTGAGATTACCCAACATTTTGCTGGGCTGATGTAATTGGAATCTTGTTCAGCCCTGCCTTCGAGTGCATCCGTGTATATAACTTCTTAGGCTTGCCTGTGCATGTCTTATAACAGCACGATGAACGCAGTAATGCCGGGCAAGTTGGTCGAAGCTTTGGTCGGAGTGCAACTAGTGGTGGGTTTCATTACTTCCTTTTAAGCCACAATTCCAACTTTTTCTTGAGTTCTCTTATTTTTCCTCATGGATAGATAGCAGGTGCACAAAGGAAATGTTGTTTAGTCTACTCTTTGTAACATTACTAATCATAGGTATTATGCATGTATTATTGAAGTTATTATTATTATGATTATTATTATTATATTGACTTTCATAAATATTATTCTAAATATTTGAAGCTACTAATAGATACTATATTTTTGTAGTTTAATGGGACCAAATCTACTTTTGAATATTTTCTAATTAGTGTTCTACCTATGGCTATGTATTGGTGTAAATGGCTTCCTCTCCTTAATAATTAGTGTTGTAACTTTTTTGCAACTCCATTTGGGATCACAGATGCATCCATCTCCATCCTCTTTCATATTATGAATGAAATATCCTTCTGAAAAAAAAGAAACTATTGTTTCTGTTGTAAATGCATGTGCCCATTTGTTGCCTCACATTCATGGATCATTGGTAATGAAGGCATTGACATGTCAACATAGTTATAGTGTCGTGTTGAAATCGAGAAAAAGAGCACCTAGTGAAGTTTTGATGGTGTACTTTTGCCTTTCATCGTATGGACCTGGGAAGAAGTCCTGCAACAATTAATTTTTCTACTGGTGCCAAAAATAAAATGTTGTAGAGTATGTGCTCTTACTTTTACTGTCTCGAAAATGTTATATATACAATATGTCAGAGGTCATGTTCTTATTTAGGAACAGTCTTGCATGAGGAAATTTAGAGTTTCTCTTCAACCTTTCCATTCTTGATTGTTAATGATTTTGCATCTGGTTTTGCCTTGTTTTTCCCCCTTAGAGCGTGGTTGGTGGAAGGATTCAAAGGATCCAGATAAGGATAGTGATAAAGCATCTGGGAAGACAACAGCTTATAATTCACAGCAAAGAGATGAGAAACCACAGGCTGCGAGGGAGGATAGGCACCATGATGGTTCCTCGAAACTGGAGGTTGATGCACTCACTCCTGCTCGGAAAAGGCCTGCATTTAGAGAGAAGAAGATTACAGTAGACAATGAAGATGGTCAGAAAGTGGCAATGGTACCAGAGAGTAAGAAATCGAGTGATCTGCACCAGAGTCAGGAGGGAAGGGAAAGAAGAGAAGACAGAGGCCGTGACACCCGTTATTCTGAAAAACTTAATAATAAGCATGCCAATGGAGACATGGCTACCAAAAGGGATGAAGTGAAGAGAGTCGGCTATCCAGTGAGAGAAAGGTATGGCAATGGAAGTGGTGGCTTAAATTACGGGGGAAGAGACAGATTTGGTGGGAGGCAAGGATATCGAACCAGTGGTACCCGTGTAGAGAAATGGAAGCATGACCTGTTTCACGAGGCTAACCGGAGTCCAACCCCGAAGAATGAAGAGGATCAAATTGCCAAGGTTGAAGCTCTTCTTTCTTCGTAGATTGGAATTAGCCAATGATGCCATCTGATTTTATCGAGTCTTTAGTGAATACGCATTGACAAAAATATTCTCAAGTAGTGCATTTGAAATGACGTAGCTTTTGTTACGTTTTTCCATGACATCATCTCCTCTTTGTTCTCTGCTTCTTGTTTGGTACATCTCAATGTAATTGAATTGCCGTGTTCTACAACCTGAATTAGTATTTCATTAGAGCATCGGCTGTCGATCTTGAGTTCACTGTTATTTCATGTGACAAAACTCATCTCCATGGGGCAGTTGGAAAACTACCCTGGAAAGATGTTATTAGGCATGAAGAACACAATATTACATCTTCTGACAGTTCACACAAACGCGTTCCAGTGATGATAATTTGTGGTGGTTGCATTTGGGAAGGTTCAAACAATCAAATATTGTAGTGTAGGGTTGATCGAGTTGGGATGAAAGCAGATTTTTTTTTTTTTTTTTTAATATATTTTGAGAGTACAAACACACAGAAAAAGAGGTTGACCATAGGATCACACACATAAAGGGATCCCAAACTTGGTTTTCACACAAATTTGCGCAAGCTCCTATCTTTTATTTCATTATCGTATATTATGTTAACATTAAGAGCATCCCGCACATTTTGACAGTAGGATTGCAACGGCACCCAGGAGGACAGTCTGTATCATTCCAGCATGGCTGTCCAAAAATCAGGCATATTGCTCCAGGCCCAAGCCCTCCATCTTTTAACATTTCTTCTTTGGACAATTATCATGTTTAAAACAACTCGGTTACCCTCATTCCAACTGAAGCGATCAATGATCGCTTCACCAATGGAGATGGAGGTGGCTATGAGCAGCACACAGACCACATTTGCTAAATCAACGAGTTTCTTCCTCATCATCTACATTATCACTTCTTTTGGTTGGTTTGGTCCTCTGTTTTGTTGGTACTTGTAGGACTGCAGTGTGCTAATTCTTTTCCTTTAACGTGTGGCGAGGTCATTAACTAGGTCTTCGGTGTTTGCCAACCATGAAAATGTTTTTCATATTTGTCTTTTTAGATGAGTCACGTGGAAAAGTTATTCCTAAGTTTGTGTTTGAGGATGCACGACTTTCTATTATTTGAGGAATATTGGTTCATGAATTTGGAAAGTTCTTGTTTTTTATGTACAAATTATACCTGATTGTCTATAAGAATGATTAATTTAGCTGATTAATAGAGTTGAGTCTAAATCCTAAACCCTAAACCTTTCAATGATTATGGGGTAAAACTTGGACCACCTATCTTTAAAATGGTGGAGTTTGGAGTAGAAGATTGGAACATTTGACTATTTTGTCATGATATATGTCTAAAACAAGTTGAGTTATACTCAAGTTGACAAAGACGATTCATCTATAGTGTTTAAGAGGTGAATTTCAAAAGTTGTCCTATTTGACAACCATTTGATTTTTAGTTTTGATCAGCTCGATTTATGCATAGCTAGATATCCTCCTAGGATTCTTGCAAACACTTGCAAAATAAGATTAACTTAACAAATGATTCCAACTAAGAGCTTAGTTAGGAGGATGAATAACTCCTAAATTGAATTTGAATCCATGATGATCACCATTAAATTTGAAGACAATTCACTTCAAAATTAGCTTAGTCTAATCCAATGAACCAGTATAACAATCAAATTTAAAGCAAAATTTGAAAAGAATAGAAAAATTGTAATGGGTAACAAAACTAAATTAGAAAATTGCAAATGAAGCAAATGTTTATATATATATATATATATAATTTTGCAAATATAGCAAAATTTTTAATTTTTAATTCCATATTTTTTTTATGTTTCCATTTTGCCCTTAATTTCAATTTGAAATTGTGGTGACAAATGACAAATGAGCACGGGGAAGATAGGAGAATTCAAGCACAGGGAAGTACAACATTTAGTCTTATTTTATTTTCTTTGTATTCAAAATTCTTAAGATAGTAATAAGATAATAATCAGTATCGAGTAGCAATCGATATCAAATAATAATTAGATAACAATCAAATAGTAATCAATATTATTAACAATAAATATCATATAATAATTTGAAAACAATCACATTACATTTGATATCATTGGCAATCAAATGACAATCATTATCAACTAAGAATTAGACACCAATCATATAGAAAATCATTATCATTAGCAATCGGTATAAGATAAGAATAAGATAGTAAATAAGATAACAATCATTATCAGATAACAATTAGTATCAAATAATAATAATACTGTAATTAGTATTATTGAAAATTAAATAACAATCAAAGTCAATATGCAAGCGTACAAAAATCAAAATCATTAATAATGATCATCATCAAATGGTCGTCAGATAACAATCAATATCATTGACAATCAAAATTAGATAGTAATAAGATAACAATCGATATAATTGAGAACCCATTTAAGATATTAATCAAACAACAATAAGATAACAATAAGTATTATTGACAATTAATATAAGATAATAATCAAACAATAGTCAAATAACAATCAATATCATTGACAACCAATATCATTAAGTAATTAAAAAACAATAAGATAAAAATTGGTATCATTGACAATAGATCAATATCAAATAATAATCAAACAACAATAAGTATCATTAATAATTAGATAACAATCAAACTAGAGTCAAACTAGAATCAAAGAATAATCAGACAATAACCAGATATGAATTAGTATCATTGACAATTATATGGTAATCAGATATGAATCAGATAGTAATCAGTGAACAATCATATACGATCACACATTTTTAACTATATGAAGGGCATTTTGGTCATTCGAGCATTTTAATTAGGTTGGGCTTAGAATTTCTCCATTTTTACAATATCATAAAACATTGTATATGAGTCTAATTTTAACTAGTTATTTTGACATTTTTACAATTGCCAAAAAACAATACCTAAGGGTTGGATAAACATAAAGGTTTTTTTTTTTTTTTTTTTTTTTTTTTAAATATCAATAATATGAGTTTTGAAGATTATCAGCAATTTTAAAGGTCAAATGGACGTTTCAAAAGACCAAAACTCAAGAGTCAATCGAGAGGTAAGAAATAGAATTGTAAAAAATAAGATATACGAAGATGAATCTCAATTGCATAATATTTAAGAACTCAAATGCAAAAACAAAAAATGCAAAATGCTTCATATAGTTGCAAATAACTCCTCTAGAATGCGACAAACTTTATATGCACGTCAACAATGTTTGACATTACGAATTTCAACAAAGTACACAATTTTGTCATAACTTATTTTCACAATTTATGCATAGTTTGTTTATTTATCCTTCCTAAACTATTCAGACTTTTTTTGTGTCATATTAACTTCATTTTTTTTACTCATTGAACTAACACTATACATAAATTTGGGCTAAAAAATAGATCTCATATATCTTGTGCATTTGCGAACATTAAAAGAACTTAGCTCCATGATAATTGGGAGATGTCCTTCCATCTAAGAAGTGAAATATTTGATTCTCCTTCACCAAATTGTTGTACTAAAAACCCTAAAATTTATGATTAAATGATGAGATGTTTTTATATATAGGAAAATGATCTAACTTATTTACAAATATAACAAAATTTTACTTTCTATTTGTTATAAACTGCGATAGGCTCAAATAGAATCTATAACACGATTTATCACGGCTAGAAAGTAAAATTTTGTTATATTTATAATTATTTTCAACAGTTTTACTATTTAAAACAATTTCTCTTAAATGATTGGATTTTTGTTTTCCTGAAATTAGATAAAATAGGGAGAAAAAAAATATTAATCTTAATCCAAAATTCACCGAATTCCTTTTGGGTCACAAACAACTTTTCTTTTTTAAATTTGGGGATCATTATTCTTTTCATTCTTTGGATTTATTATGCTACTAAACAAACTAATAATTAATATTTTTAATGTACGATTAATTAATATTTTTAATTCACACGGCTTGTAAATATTTATAATAAAAATTTCCAAGATTTGCAAAACTTTGTCTATGGTTGTTTATGGAGGATTTTTTTTTAAAAAAATTATCTTTTAAAACTAGAAATGCACAATTATAATGGATTCATTTTTTTCTTGCATATAACGACAATGATAAAGTTGGAGTTGATCCAACTAAAATATCTACATGATTAGTGATTAGAATAAATCCAACATGTTTAGATTTTGACATTCTTCTAATAAACTTTTCAAGATCGAATTAATCTGATTTCTATATAGACGAGTATAATCATTCTTAGTTAAGCTATGTTTAGGAGTGATTGTTCTCTTTAAAATAGTGATGATATTTGACATTAAATAAAATTGGTTTTAAAAACCTAAAAGGATCCTTTTGAGTAGATTTTGAAACTAGTTTGGTAGGTGATTTTTCTTGAGGTGATATTGAGAACCAATAAAAAAATGGCTAAATATGGTTCACTTTTGTCAATATGCTATTTGTTAGCTATTCATGAAACTAGTTTGTTTTTCTTCAAATCCATGACAAAACGATGTCAACCCAAATTTTTCGTGTAGGAGATTTCTGTTGGTTGGCATTATATCTTTACGAGGAAGTTGGTTACGCTGTTGTGATGTGCAAGTCTAAACATCAAAGTGTAACATTCGTAGTGTCACACCCTCTCACAGACACTCTAACCCTAGCTTAGGAGACGACGTGAAGCCAGTGAATCTCGTCCTTACCTTGACGATCCTCACTGACTATCTTAACTTAACTCTAACT
>JBBPDJ010000021.1:16291560-16302002 GCA_037974625.1 Cucumis cinereus | reverse complement strand
TTAATTATATTAATATTTTTAAAATATATTTTCTCATTTTTTTTTCTTTTGGAGGTTTTTCTAAATTATTATTATTATTAGGTTATCTTTTTAATACTATATTTTTCTCCTTTTTTGTTTTAAACTAATGTTTTTTTCATTTTAGGGGGGATAATGCTAGTGTGTATATATATATAATCAAGTATATTTATTTAGGCTATATGTGTAAAAATCTTTATTTAACAATAACATTTTTTCATTTTTTTCGCTGGTCAATTTAACTGGCTCGAAGACCTAGAATTATTTTTTGCACTTAAAAATTAAAATGCTGGAAATAACTTAGTGGTCAAATAGAAATTAAAATTCAAAACTTTAAGTTTTTTTTATTCCTGAAATATAATTTGACAAAAAAGTTGTAATTTTCCAATAATTGAATTCAAGATTAAAATACTAGTTTATTTCAATTTGAAGTTAACATATTATAATATTTTTTTTAATAAAAAACCATGATCTTTTTTCAAATTAGTTAAAGTGACAAAAGTCTAACAAAATTTATTTCAAAACCTAGTAAAATCTAAATATCATAGATATATATAAAATTTAATTTATTAAATAAACAACATAATTAACTAGATTTAATAACATCACATATCGATTTCTGTAAAAGAGACTATATTATAAAATTTTATAACATGAAAATCTCATGTAGTAGTAAATTAGTTTGTATAAATTGGTATAAGATATAATTTGAAATATGTTTTACAAAAATGATATTTCATGTACCTAAATATATGTATGACAAAAATAATAGTGCAAAAAAAAAAAAAAAAACGCATGAGCTAAGATAACCAAATTTATTTTAGAGATTATAATTTGGACATCCCAAACACAGACTATAGTAACCTGGACTATAATACTCTGCACCCCAAACATAGATTATAATAACCCAGACTATAATACTCTGTACCCCAAACACAGACTATTATAACATACATACTATAAACCACATACTATAATAACTCACTGTGCGCCCCAAACGGCCCCTAAATGTTGAAATTTTTTTATTTTGTTGTATAAGCTCTGCTACGGTGCGAAAAATTTTCTGAAGTAAAACCGTTAGTAAAGTTTGTTATATGTTAAATTTTGGTAATGACGATCTCTAATTTAGTATTGTTGAGTGGTTACACTATTAAGTCTATCATTGATCACCATATTAATATACAAAATACTAAAGAAGTATACAAGGGAGATTTAACTTTATTTTTTATTTTTATTTTTTGAAATAAGATATTCAAACTTTATTTTCTACCATTACTATAGCTGCTTTAAGCTCAATTTCCAAAGAGACATTTTCAAATATAGTAAAATAAACCAAAATATTTACAAAATATACCAAAATTTCAGATATATCTCACTTATAGATGTTAGATACTGATATTGATAGATACAGATACAAGTCTATTGATAAAATCTGAAATTTTGCTATATTTTGTAAATCTTTTCAACATTATTGCCATTTACAATAATCTCCAAAAGAGAGAAAAAAAACTCATTTTCCTCTTAATTATATCATCAAAATATTACAACCATTTGAACCATAATAACATAAGGTTTTAAAAACACTTTTGGCTACTCAACTTTCGTAGAAGTGACAATTTAGTCCTTGAATTTTAATTGTAATAATTTTGTTCTCGTATTTTAAATTTGTAACAATTTAGTTTCTTAACTTTACTAACTAATAATTTAGTATCTATACTTTGAAATTTTTAACAATATAATTCCTATCACGAATCGTCAAATTTAAGTTTCAACTTTTATTATATGATTAGTTTTTATAGTTTATAAAAAAATATTTATGCTCAACTTGTCGATCTAAATATGTAACAAACTTCATTAAATCTTAATAATATTTTTCACCATAAGTACTAGATCGATAAAAATTGTAAAATATAGTAACTAAGTTGTTATTTATTAAAGTTTAAAGCCTAAACACACCCTAAATTGTTGCAAGTTTGAAAATATATAGACTTTTTATTTATTGTTACCGACTAAAATGAAGCCTCGGAAATTTTTACATCCAAATGTTTTGTTTTAACCTAATAATAATTAAAAGAATAGTATGTATATCCAAAGTAATTTACTTCCATGTACCTTGTCAAATGCATAGGTAAATTATGAGAATATTGGAAAACAGATTACTTTGATCTTCTTTAATTTTATATTCATTCCACTTAATCTCTCCATTTCAAATTCTTATATTTTTTACCTCTGAATTTCAAATGTTTGTTTCTATTTGATTCTAATAAGTATCTAGCTAGACCTTTTTTTTTTCTTTTTTTTTTTTTCATTAAAAAGAAGGTATCTAATTAGATCTTATACTTTCAGTTTATGTCTTTAATACATAATGCTCACTTCTTTTTTTTTTTTTTTCTTTTTAATAAGTTCGTAAAGATCTAGGCTTTAAACAGAGAAAAACCTTCGCTTTATTCCTGAAACATGGGAACATAGAAAATGGATACAATTATTGTAATAACTTAGGCAAAGCATATATTGGTATAATACTTAGGTGATTAAGAAAAACATACATAAGTTGATAATCAAAAGGGACTACAAAAGCCCAGTTTTAGTATTAGAGTGGTTCTACAGGTGCACCCAGGAAAGCAATTTGCATCGCTGCTGCATGCATTGCCTATAAGCAAGCATGCATTTTGTCCCTTTCCTCCTTCTTTCATCATTTTTCTCGGCCACATGTCCATATTCGTAGAGATGACCTCATTCGCCTCATCGGACGGGAGTTCAATCACCTCCCCAACTTCGGAGGAGGTGGCTTGAGCTGAAATGGCCATGAGCACCACGACTGCCATTGCTAACAAGCCAATCTTCGTGCTCATCTTCATATATTATTATTATCTTTTCTTTTGAGTATATAGATCGTTTAGTTCAAAGGGTTTGTTTTTATAGGAGGGGGATAGTGATTATATAATGGTGTGAACAAGAAAGTATTCATCATGATTATATGTTAGGAAAAATTTAGAACTCACAATTTTGTAAAACAAATATAAATTACTTTTTCAATTAATTATAACACTCCATACGTTTATCTGTTGTGATATTAAAGTCTATGAATCTCAAAAGGGTATCCAATAATAAGAAAAAAAAACTGTTAGACATTATATTAAGTTTATTCTTACTCATTAGCTTAACCTTTTAGGTCAATTAATAATTTAAGATAGTATCAGTTATGGATATGAAAAAGTATTCATCAAATCATACGTTGAAAATGTTTAGAGACCTCACAATCGTTAAAATATTAGTAAACTACTTCTCAATCAATAATTATAAATTAGTTTTGAGATAAAACTTCATATGTTTATCTATCATGCATCAAAGTCTCTAAAGCTCAAACGACTATTCAATAAAAAAAAAAATGAAAGCTCTCACCCATGAATGGTGAGGTTAAAGAGGAGGCCCCATGCTGAAGATTTTGAAAGATTACAAGACCTCACCATAGTCTAATGTAGATAGGGCCATTTTAAATATCGTATATTGAAAATATTTTAAAAAATAATTAAAAAAAAAGTAAAATTTCTTACAATCATAATTAAAATTATTAATGTCACATTCGATAACCATTTGATAAGATGTTTGTCCCACCATTCATTTGTAAGGTAGGGGTATTTTAGGCATTTTGCAAATTTCCAATTGTATGATTTTATATTTTTAGTTTTGGTGTGAAAACATTGTTTCCCTATTGGTGTATTTGAAGGAGATTAGGTTTAAGTCAAGTTAGATAGTTAGGTGTGAAGCAACGCTTTCCCTTTAATTTGGGTAATTTTCATTTCAATAATACTTATACTTTCAAGATTATATTTCTCCAAGGAAAACTTAGATTGTACCAATTAGAGTAACGCAGTATATCATTTTCTTTCCAATAATCTTTGGTTCAATCAGTAATTTAACATTCTAATATGTTGAAAACTAAATTTAGAATAATGGAAACCTATAAGTTGAGGAACTAAATTTGGAGACTATTACCAGTTAAAAATATTAAGAACCTATTGCTACATATTCTTACAAACTTGTGACCTAGTTGAAGTGTCAACTTAGATGAGATGTCATGATTTTTCAACTTTATTTCAAAGTTATTTTTAGATTTTTTTTTTGTTTATTTTTTTAATAAAGCTTCAACTTCATAAATCTTTAAGTTTTTAAAATTTCTTCCTCAATAGTGATGTAGAAAAGTTAATAAAATCATGAACTTTCAAATTTAATCACTTATATATTAGTTTTTCTAAATTATAAAACACTTTGTAAACAAAATTTGTGGATCTAATCCAACCAAAATTTAAATCTAAAGTTAGAGAGTGACTGAAATTATAAAAGAGAACTATTGATGCCAACTGAGACCCATAAATGCCATGGATAGGGATACCACGTGGCTGCTGAATTATTATTCTATTTACTAAATTACTCCATTAATCTCCTTTTGGCAAAAAGAAAAATAAATTTGTTGGTTCCTCCGTTTTAAGACAGGTTATATTTATTTGTCATTGTTTTAGTGGTTAGTTTTGTAAATATTATGTTGAAAATTATTGTAAATGACATCCATCAATATCTGTTAACATCTATCAGTGATAGATAACAACAATTTATCAGTGTCTTATCAATATCTATCAGTGATATTTTGATAAATCTATAAATATTTTTATTCATTTTTCTATATTTGAAAAAAAAATAATTGTTAAAATAAATTGTTTTCCACGACAAAAATGTTGAAAATGTTTATAAATATCGCAAAATTTGATAATGGACAATGATAGTAACACGAATAGACTATCAATATCTATTAACATCAATCAACATCAATCAACGATTTGCGATAGCACGTACTCTATCGATATAATTGAAAACATCCCAAAAAGAGAAAGAAAAAGAAAAACTTGCATTGATGAAAATTTGTTATTTTCTTTTGGATTAATGTCAACCTAACCAACTTGTTTTGATTTCATACTTGAAGATTAAACATACAAAAAACGTGTCCTCTCTTAGCTGAGTAACTTTGTTTCATTTATTATATTAAACAATCAACTAACTTCATTAAATTAGCTCTTGTTTTAATTGAATGGTGGTTAAAATTCGTCTCCTCATAAGTTTCTAAATATCTATTTCTTTGCTGCTTCTACTCCGAAAGTTTGTAACGATATAATATTGAAATGTTAATGTAACGTCCCAAATTTTTTGACCTTAACTCGAGATAAAATACTTTAAACTTACCAATTGGTTGTCGAATTCCAATCTAATTCGTAGAGAAAATTCTACGAATTAATTCCTCATGAATGCTCCAAATTAATCCTATACATAACAATTTAATTAACAATTTTTCCAAAAATAGTTAATCAAATTTACCCTTTTAATTAGTTCTTTAATCTTACCGATTCGTTGTCCACGCTCCAATTAATTCGTAGGAGAAACTCTACGAATTAATTCTAACCATAGCTCCAAAAGAATCTTCAATTAACCAATAATAATTCCCAAATTAATTCTCAATTAACTTTATTGGGTACCCAAAAATCCAAAATAAAATAGTCAATACTTTACTCATATAACTAACGGCGGCGACCATGAGCGACAACGGAAAAATCAAATCTGGAAGATTAAACGACATCGGTGAACGAAGAAGTGCGGCGGTGAAGGGGCTGAAGAAGATTGTAATAATTTTTTTTTATAACTTTCAAGCTTTCCAAAGTAACTCTAACTTATTTCTAAAGAAAATAATAATAGTATCTATTATTTTTTTTTTTCCTATTCCAAATCAATCAAATCTTTCTCTCTCCTCTCTCAATTATCTTTTAACAAAAAATAATTAAATATATATACCCATATATATTTAATTTCTTAACAAAAATAATTAACATCCCAAAACAAATTAGATCCCAAAATAAATCCAACTTATAATTTTAAGATAATTAACCTAAAATTATCTCAAATTTTTTGGATGTTACAGTTAATTTTAGTAGAAAATTTGTTAGAAATATCGATAAAATTGTTGATTTCAATAAATACTTTTGAAAAAAAAAAGACAAAGCAAAAAAAGAATTATAAGTAGATTTAAATTAGTAAATAAACATTATATAGTTTTCAACCGTGTTAACTTGTTTGTTATTTATATTATATTTATATTAGTGACCTTTTTATGTTTCATAAATTTTTCTAACGTTATAATAAAAATATTGAACCTCTCATGTTGATTCTGAATCTATGGACAATAAAATATCGTTAGAAATATCGACATGCCGACGAAAATTTAATACTATAGTTGTACTATATAACCAATTATTGAGTATTTGACATGTCATTTAATAATATAAATTTATTTTATGGGCCGTACAAACTACTTTTTCGAAATTTATTAAAGTGAGTTTAGTTCAGTGGTAATTGACTGACCTTCTAACGATTTCTTCTCCACAATTATTGTTGTACTAAAAATAAATCTCGACGTTTATTCAATAAATGATTAGTTATTATTCACTTTTTATGACTATAATAGAGTGGTTGCCCTTTATCTTAGCTTGCTCCTTCTTTTTATAGATGAGAGGGAAGGAGCATTCTTTCTATGCTAAATTACAAAAAATGGCATTGAACTTTAAAAAATATTCATAAGTTTAGAAAATATTCTCATAATCTTTCATAAGTTTAAAAAATATCCTTAAATTTTAAAAAAAGAATTAAAAAATATCATTAAAATAAATTTTGGATGAAAACAATTAGTCTTTTGTATCAAAACATTTGTGAACTTTAATTTTTTTTATTTTTAAAAAAGGTACCATTGAACTTCAAATTATAATTTGAAAAAGTACCCATATCATTCACATGCATGTACACAAATCGTTAAGTGCCAAAAACTTCATAGTCACAAGCACATGGGTCAAGTTGTATCAATAGTTAAGATACCAAAAATATTTTTCACAGAAGATCAAACGCATGCAAGGATTACTTTGTTTTATTTACTCTAACTATTTTCATGAGATAACAACGATCAAAAGTTACAGGTGCAATCAAACATACAATCTATCAAATCAAATATTTAACTTAATACGCTTTGATGGCCAATCAACATAGAAAAAAGTATAATTAATAACATTGAAAAACGATCAAAGTGATAGTGTCCATAAAAACTCTAAACATTAACTTAAATCTATGAACAAGTTCATCAACATTGTAGAACTAATAAGTCTAGCCACTTATTGTTGTAAAAAACATACTTACATATACTTTAACAACTATTACAAGCCAACAACCCGACCCTAGCTCAAATAACATTAATGTACGTCGAAGACCAAAAAGTCTGTGGTTCGAATTCTCCACCACAGATTTGAACTTAAAACAAAACCATTATATACGCATTGATTCACACCATGGGATGAATGAACAGTCTCAAAGCAATCTCCTCACTTTTAGACCTCTTTTCTACAACTAAACCATTCTTAGATCCAAAATTATTTGATATAAAAAATGGCTTAAAATCTATGGACTTACAGAAAAATCTTTCCAAAACTATCGCGATTTCGTGGCGCAATTCAAAACCTTGATCTTATGTTTAGGCACTGCGCAAAGCACTGCATGTAACACCCCAAATTAAAAGGTATTTGTAAATTTTTATTTATCAATTATCTTACTTTTGGTTGGTTTTTATTTTTTGATTAATTTGGGATGTTTGTAATGAGTTTAATTTTGGATTAATTGTTGAAATATTATTATTGTTGGGTTGATTTTTTAATTGTGGTTGGGGAAAAGAGAAAGGTGGTTTTAAAGAAGAGAGAGAGATTTGGAATTAAATGAGGAAATAAAAGAGATTTAATGAAGAGAGAGAGAGTTTTGGAAATTTGGAAAAAGGAAAAAAAAGGGGGAAAATAATAATAATAGTAAAAGGAATTATTATTATTATTATTATTATTTTATTTAAAACACATTGGGAATAGTGCAACCCATCTTCTCCAATCTTCCTCTTCTTGCAAAAACCATAGTTGCCGCCCTCATGCCGTGACTCTCCATAGCCGCCCTCACGCCGTGATTCTCCATCTCCGCGCCCAGACGCTTGTCCATCACCTAGCACGCGTCGTTCGTCGTCTCAACCGCGCCCAGCTCCGCTCCTCTTCGTTCGCGCCGCGCTCGAGTCAGACGAGGAAGTCGTGGAGCACGAGCAGCCGAGAAGCCAAGCCTCACCGTGCGCCGCTAGCCCGAGCTGATCCCATCCTCAAGCCATGGCTTCGCCTCGCGAACCAAGTGTAGTCGCACCGTGCTCGAGTCGACGTTCGTTTCGCAGGCTACATCTGCTTCCCAGCCGTCTCAGCCGCGCCGCCGCCCGAATCTACAAGCCGACGTCAGATGGGGCCTCACGCGAGCTGATCTGCTTTCCCCTAGCCGCGTCGCGCCCACGGCTCTCCGCCCAGATCTGCTTCTCGAGCCAGATCTGCTTTCCCATGTGCCGAGCCGAGCCAAGCCAAGCCGAGCCGAGAGTGTTCTATCGTTTTCTGTCTCTGCTGCCACTACACTTATTAGGTCTGTTGGTAAGACTTGGAAAGAAAACCGAGTTGAGTTTTAAAGTGCCAGTTGGATTTTAATAAGGATATTACTTGAATTGATTTGGTGTTTTTATTAATGAAGGATCAACTTGAAGGTTTAATTGAAGTTGTTGTGGTACGACCACCTTAGTTCATCCTTGTTGGGTCATTTGGAGGCAAGTTCGAGTAAGGAGAACTCTGAAACTTGAGGGAAGGATTACTTCTACCGAATCTACGCTTTTGGCGTATATGGTGTTAAAATGGTTTTTGTGCCTGCTTTTGGGTGTTGGCTTTGGGTTTATCTGCCTTATAAATCCGTATGGATTATGCATGATTTTTTTTACCGTTTACCTTTGATATCTGTTGCATGAGATATGTTTGGTTATTGTGATCACAATACTTGTACTGGATTTAATTGGATACGATTTCTGTTAGTTTACCTAATGATTTTGTACTTGGTGGAAAATGATAGGTCAGTTTTCAAGCCGTATGGCGACTTGATTCTGGCTAGCAGTGACCAGCCTAAACCCTAAACCCTAAACCCTAAACCCAAAAATTGGAGATAATTTAAGTTTGATTTATTTAAAAATTTTATTTGTTTGGGATATAAATGAAGAGAGAAGTGTGTGTTTATTTGAGGAGAGAGAAAATCATGGATTTGGATTTTTATTCTTTTTAAAGAAAAGAAAAGATAAATAGTTATTATTATTATTTTATATTTCTTTTACTTTAGGGTTTCCTCGTGTGGCGCCCCTCTTCTTCTCCTTCACGTGTAGCAGCCGTCTTCGCCGCTGCCCCTCTTCCCCGTTGCACTGCCTCTCAGCCGCAGCACCCCCAGCCAAGCAGATGCGCGCCGCCAGTTCCTTCTCTGACAAGCTCAGCCGCGCCTCGCACGCCATCAGCCATGCTAGCCGCGCCTGCTGGGCCGCGCGCGTTGGCAGGGGTATTCTTCGCGTCGACGCTTCAGATCTGCCCCACACCATGGATTCTTGCGTTGTCGCCGCTCCGGATGTAACATCCCAAACTTTTGAAGGTAAATTGTAATTTTATATTATTAATTATCTTATTATTTTTGGTAAAGTTGTGTTTTTGGGTTGTTTATATTTTTGGGTTAATTTTGGAAAGAATAAAATAATAGAGGTTATAATAATATTGGTTATATTATTATCATTATTTTATTTAATGCATTGGGAATAGGGCAGCCTCTCCAACCTTCTTCTTCATCAAACCCTACCCGCCACCCTTCTCCTCCCTCGTCGCTGCCGCTACTCCTTCACGCTGTCGTCTCCGCCAGCCGCAGCACCCAGCCGCGCCCCACGCCAAACTCCATCAACCCGAGCACGCGCCGCGAGATGAAGCTTCTCGCGCCATCCATCGCTCACAGCCACGCCCAACAAGCCGTGAAGGGCGTCACCTTCGTTTGCCACGCCGCGTGCCATCCTCGTCTCACCCAGCCGCTCGCACACAGCCAATCTCCATCCGCGCAGACGTCCTTCGTTCGCAGCCGCACGCCCGCGCGCCAGCCATCTTCTCCGTCAGCCATGTCTTCTCGCGTCGCGTAGCCCAGCCGTCCAGCTCCAATCGCATCGCGAAGCCCAACCGCTCCTCCACCTTCAACCACGAACAGTCACGCCCCGTCCGTCGAAGCCACGGCACCACCGCATCTCCCCAGATCCACGCGCCAGATCTGACGCTCCTAGCCGCTCCAGCCCAGATCCAAGATCCACGCGCGCGCCTACCCGCTTCGCCCAGATCTGCTACCCGAGCCAGATCTACTTCTGGAACCGAGCCGAGCCGAGCCAAGCCGAGTCGAGTCAAGTTTCTCGAGTTTTGTCATTCCTGGTCTCCGCTGCCTTTTTGCTCGTTGTTGGTTCTTTGGTAAGTTCGGAAGTGACTGTAATG
>JBBPDJ010000021.1:16276756-16291460 GCA_037974625.1 Cucumis cinereus | reverse complement strand
TATGGTGTCTGTTAACTTTACCTAATGACTTGTACTTGGTGGTGGGAACGGTGCGGCAAGCCTGTGTGGCGTTTTGTGCGAGGGTTGGTTAACAAGCCTGTGTGGCGTATTGTTCCGGCAGGGTCAGTTAGCAAGCCTGTGTGACGTATTGCTCTGACTGGACAAGCCTGTGTGGCGTTTTGTCCTGACAGAGTCGGTTAGCAAGCCTGTGTGGCGTATTGCTCCGACATGATCGTTCCTACTAGATCAGAGTTATTAGAGGGAGTTAACGTTCACCTAATGGAATTAGTAGTGGGATCCTTACTGGGTATATTTTATACTCATTCCTTTCTATGTTTTATTTCAGGCAAAGGTAAGAATGGACCGGCGAGGGGCAAGTGAATCCAGTGACCATATCAGGAGGGACCAGGAGACCTGTTTTGCTTCCGCTTACGGTTTTTGGGCATTTGTTTTCTTTACGGTTATACTGTTGTTGGTTTTCTTTTATTATTAACGATTTTGGTTAGTAGACTATTTTTAGGGATCCCGTCTAGGTTCTTTTTTTATTTTTCCATTATGATTGATTAAACGTTTGAAACATTTTATTATTTTATTTGGATTAAACTAAAGTCTTTATTTTGATATGGCTTCGTCTTTAAAATGGTTTTAATGATTTTTACTTAAGTAACGACCTTGGGTTAAGGTTTGAAAACTCGAGGCGTTACACCGGATCTACACGCTGTGGCTTCTTGCGTCGCCGCGAGTCAAATCTGCACGCTACTCGCCGCTCGCCAGTTCTCGCACCAGATCCGACGCGATACGTTCTAGCACCTTCACGAAACTGCTCCGCCCGTGCCCTTGTCTGTCGCGAGCCGATGCCACTGCAAAGTTGCTTCGCCCGCGCCCGTGCCAACCCCTAGCCCACGCCGCCCGCGCCAGAACTCGCAGCGGCTCACGCACTGCCGTGTCTCCCTTACGCGTCGGCCAGTCCACGAGTCGACGCTCCGCGCCGCTGCCTCGCGTTTTTGTCCTCAACTTGCCGCCACCGCCACTGTGGATGATTGTGGGTAAGCTTCGTGGTCTTCTTTTGGATCTTGGAAAAATAAACCTAGTGGAGACTAAATTGAAGGTTTATTTGAATTAATTTTGGGGTGTTTGATGTAGGATTCGAATACCCATTAGTGTGCAATTGAGAGTTTTTCTGGCTTAGTTTTACTATGGGTTTCGCTACGATTTGGGTTGGATCTCGTAGAGATCGAGTGGTCGTTAGGTAAGTTTTGGTTAAAGGTTTGAGGTTACTTTCGATCATTATTTGCTATGGAATTTATTGATTGTATTGTTGTGTTTAGGACGAATTCGAGGATATTCTTGTGCAAGCCAAGGCTTCATTTGAAAATCGAGGTAAGGGACTTACTATTACTTCTTGGACTAAGAATATTTATGTCCCAGTAGGAATGTGACATATGAATTACTAGATTGTGCGATAAGATGAATTGACTGGCTGTGTGATGGGTTGTCAACTTATGATTAATTGACTGGTGGTAACTATGCATGCTAGACATTATGAGTTGGTTGAATATGGGGCATTATGTTGACTATGGTATGTTTGCTGTATCGATCTGTGTGACATTCTTGTTGGAACTGAGTTGGTCTACGTGATGTTGCTTGTTGTATTTTATGGGTGTTGTGGTAAAACTGTAATCATGACCAATATGCAATGTGGGTGGCATGGTGTATGAGACTATTATGCATGCGTTAGACGAATATGATGATTGGACTTTTGTAGTTGTTAAATTCTACTTTTAGCCATATCACACCTTGTATGTGGGACCGCAGATTCGCTAGGGCGATTCTTGCATTGGGTCGATATGGACAACCCTACTGAGTCATTAGAATGTGTGGCACAAGGTGTAAATCTAGCAAGGGGTTAACGACTACTTAGTAGAATCAATGGTATGTTTTTTGTGATAACTGACTGTTTAGAACTTATGCGATAAGGTGTCGGTTATGACCTATGTGATATGTCAAGTTGTGTGGCATTGAAGTATGGTTTATGTGATAAGCATACAGTTAAACCTTACGTGGTCAGTTGAATTGAGTGGTATTACTAGTGTGATTAAACTACCATTTGAATGGTTGCTTGTTTTACTTTTACGGTTTGCTATGAGTAAACCGTAAAGCATGGCAAAGAGAGAATGAGAATGGACTAGCTAATTGTTAGCATCGGTTTCGTGTTGAGTTAATCGAAGGGACTAACTCAGAAGATTGCAGTTGTAAAGGAGATAGCTATGTTGAGATGGGCTGAAGGGTTATGTGACGATCCGTTAGGACTGGTTACTATAGGAAAAACCTATAAGTTTAGACGGTGTTATGCCTTTATGGTTTACTATGAAAAAACCGTAAGATAGGAAAAAGGGGTTCAATGTCGGACGTCTAGGTTTAATCGGAGGGCCTATGTTGTTTGCATAGCTGTGAGATCTCCATTTGAGGAAATGGGTTCTCTTTCGTCTCATGCATTAACACTTTGAAGTGAGTGGTTGTCTTGTTGATATGGTAATTATGTGTCACTCTCAGGCGACATGGTGTACCTATGAAAACTTAGGGTTGCGGGAGGTCACCGTGGAGTTTTCTGTTGTGTGTGAATGATTATGGATTTTCATGACTGAACTCTATTATTATTATGCATAACAACTGGCCCTATTCTACTAACGTTATTATATGCTGTGTGGACTTTGTAATGTGAATGATACCTATGTTATATATGTTGTGTGGACTTTGTAACATAGAGTGCAGTTGTTGTTATGCATAATGATTGGACAAGGACGCCTATGTTATATATGTTGTGTGGACTTTGTAACATAAGGTGTGGTTCTTGTTATGCACAATAGTTGGGGCAATAATACACCTATGTTATATATGTTGTGTGGACTTTGTAACATATGGTAAAGTTGTTGCCACGCATAACAACTGGCGCTATACTACAAACATTATATATGTTGCGTGGACTTTGTAACGTCAATGATACCGATGTTATATATGTCGTGTGGACTTTGTAACATGAGGTGTAGTTGTGGTTATGCATAATGCTTGGACAAGGACTCCTATGTTATATATGCTGTGTGGACTTTGTAACATAAGGTGTGGTTCTTGATGCATAATGGTTGGGACAATAATATGTATGTTATATATGTTGTGTAGACTTTGTAACATATGGTAAAGCTGTCGCCATGCATAACGACTAGCGCTATACTACTAACGACGTTATATATGTTGTGTGGACTTTGTAATGTGTAGTATGTTTGTTGTTATTATGTGTAAAGATTGGCACGATGCTACCTAGAATATATATGTTGTGTGGACTTTATATTCTAAGGTATAGCAATCTCTGTGTGTTTTGACTAGCTTGTGTGTGGTACTTTGCTTGATGACCGAGTAGAACATAAAAGTATGACAACTGGCTGGCGTAGTATGTTGAACTAGAATAGACGTTGTTTCCGTTTATGGGTCACTAGTCGTACTCTGTAGTGGGACGGGTTCGCTACTGTGTGGCACGCGACCCGATGATACACTAGGTTGCTTTGCATGTGTTCCCACAGGTTCCTAGGTTGACCCTGACGTTTATGCTGATATGGGCTTTCTTTGTGAACCGTTATTGTTGTGTGAAACAGAGTATTGATTAAGTGAGGAATCAACAACTACCATGTGTGGCCAGTAGAGAGAGTTCCTTACTGAGTATATTTATATACTCACCCTTCTGTGTTTTTATTTTTCAGGCTAAGGAAAAAGGAGGCCGACGAGGGACAAGAGGAATCTGTGACCATGCTCATTGGGACTATATGACCAGTTGCTTCCGCTATAGTTTTGATCCGTTTTCACGTGTACTTTTAACTTTTACAAATTACATGTCTTACTTGGGGCCCAAACGTCAAAAGTTTTACATTGTTTTAAGTATTTAATTCTTTGATTTTCTGCATAAGTCGATTTGAGTGTTTCTTCAATTTCTTCCATAAAAATGATTTGAAATTTTAGAGTGAAATTGAAAAAAAAGAAAAAGAAATGATTTTTAGCACGATAGCGCCAAGGTCATCATCTTATTTTATGTTTTCTTTATATCCAAAATATTAATTTAAAATTTTCTTTATATGAAATAATAACAGATGTTTCTCTATTATTTTTATGAGTGGTGATAAGAGATGACAAAAATGAATGATGCCAGGATGCATCCAAGTATTATCTATGATGAAATTGTCATGGGTCTGATATTACATAAAAAATCAACAAAAATGGATTGATTTGGTTTAGCATGCTAAAAGAAATTGACGGTCACGTCCAATTGCATACTGCCAACAAGTAATAATATAGATAGGATTTCAAAGTATTGTAACCCAAAAAATCTTTTGTAAAATTCAGTGTTAAAAAAAAAAAAAAGGTTTTTGAGTCGAAACCGATGACAATCAACGGCAATAGTTTGATGGGTGGTTTCGCAAATGAAAATGTAAATTATAATGATAAATATGGGATTGAATAGAGTTTTCAGCTCTTAGGATAAGTAACTCAAGCATTGTTATTCCCTTTATATTCCGAGTTTATATTTGGAAGGTAAGTGGACGATGTTAGATTATCTTTAAATCTGATATGATCTAATCAAAATTGATTTGTACAAACGAATTAACATAACATAATTTAGTACATTTTCGGTTTGAAGTGTTTGGGTCAGGTCAGGTGAATTTTAATATTTTTTCTTTACAAAATTCATTAGTCACTCGGAGAACGTGGTTGTGGGATTTTAACAACAAGGTCAATCTTGAGTGAAAGTGTGAGAAAATAAAAAAGGAAAGGATTTTCAGCACGGTACCGTCAAGGTTAACGTCTTTTTCTTCATCTTCTCATTAGATCTCGAGTCAGTTGAAAGTCTCATGATACATGCTAAAGCTTATGCACACAAACTTGATACTAACTCGAGCATTAGAATATATACCATCTACGTGTAGCCTAGCACTACATCTTTACAAGTACAATTATTTTATTTTCAAGCATTAGATCAACCTCTAGCAAACAAATTTACCGTTGACAAAATATAACGTAGTAAGATACATACAAACATGACACTGCCATTAATATTTACGCATGGAAAGAAAGGGTTTGGATCACATAAAAGCCATCAGATACACATAGAGAGAGTGATGGTGGGGGCAAGATGAAGTACTTTATTTTGAAAAGAGAGAAGAAAATAAAGGGGTAATTGTAATAGGAAGGGAACCATAAAATGTATGATATGATTGAGATCACCAATCTTTTCCACCGCATATGCCATTTTGTTTGCAAACACAATCTTTAAAGCAGTCGGAGTCTGCTTTACATGGCATGTAAATGAGAGGACATATGCCATATTGAAATACGAATAATCCATTTTTCATCATTTTTCTTGGCAACATAATAACTCCATTCCCTTCAACTTCCATTGCATTTGCCTCCACCATGTTGTTGGCTGAAATTGAAGTCCCCAAAAGCACAATCAGAATCAACACTTTCCACTTACTCTCCATTAATTTCTTCTCTCTTCTTCCCTTTGGATTTTTCTCTCTTTTTGTTTCTACCTAAGAGGGTGGTCTTGCCTTATCACTATTTAAAGTTGGAAGAAGGGTTTTTTTATTATTATTTTTTAAAGCGTTTTTTAGGATGTGTCACACACTTTTTTTTGTTTATACTTTTAGTGCATTAAAGGTACATCAGTGTATCAAATGTATATTAGTAAAAATATTAAATCTATCATTTAATAATATTTTTTTAACATTTCATGAGCGAAACTTGTTTTTTTTAATCACTTTTATAAAAATAATAAGTATGCGACCAAATCTACGAAAACTACTTGTAATTGTTCTTAAATACTAAAACATTTACCTTGAAAATTGAAGAAATAAATGAAAATTTAATTTACCCTAACAAAGCAATATGTGTCACAAAAGAAATTACGTGCCAATAAAACAATGGATGCATTTGTCTCTGCATTTAAATAACAAATATTAAAGACTCGTTGAAATTGAATAAATGTATTTAAAGTTTAGGTCCAAAAGTTGTCACTCCCATCAAAATTCAACCGTTTAAACTCTAACTTCAAAAGTAATAGGTTTAGGAGGATGATTTAGTCAAATATTGTACTTTTAGAAAATATTTAGGAAAATACGGTAGTTTTGAAACATTTTAGAAAAATAATGTTGTTTTCGAGGTGAGAGGAACAACCCTCGTCCTTAAGAGAGAGAAGAAATTAAAAAAGAAAAGTGAAAGAAAAAGGGCGAACCCTCGCCCTTGAGAGAGAGAAAAAGAAAAAAAAGAAGAGGGTGCACTTAGAAGAGTGAGAGAAAGAGAAAAAAGAGGAAGAGTGAGAGAGAAAAGAGGAGAAAAAAGAGGAAGAGTGAGAGAAAAGAGGAAGGGTGAGATCAACAACTAAATTTACATTATTATCAAAATGAATAATATTTTAGTTAATTTTAAATTTTAAACTTTGAACTTTTGAGTGTATTCATAAATGCATAAGTTTGTCCAAGTAAAACATAATAGAAGGTTTAAATTGATATATTTATATAAGTTCATGGTCTAAATTGATACACATGTAATAGTTTGTAGTCTAAATTGATACAATTATTAGTTTGAGGTTGAAATTAGTAGAACTCCTGAAGTTCAAGGTTTAAATTTATACATTTATTAGTTTAAAGTTTAAATTGATACAAACTCAAAGTTCGAGCGTATATATTGAAATTTTCCTAATTATATTGTTTTTAATTTTAAATTTTTTAAAATTAACGTAATAAACTATCTTACTATCTCCAAATTCCTTTATTATATACGTTTTACAAATGTTTTAAAAAAAGAAAGCAAAATTTGAAAACAATTTTTTTTTTCAAAAAAAGGATTGGTATAAAGATTTCAACTTTAACTATTTAAACTTGGGATGAAATTCGCTTTTGTTAAATCACATTGAATCTCAAAGGTTTAAGTGATTTTTTTTTCCTATAAATTAAAACAAATTTCATTCATTCTCTATCCTATGACCCTCTTTCTCTCTCCTTTTTTTTAAAAAATAAATTTAGAGTGAATCGTTCATCGCAATTAAAAAAACAAACATATTAAAAGGAAAAAAAACAAACATATTAAAAGGAAAAAAACCAATAAATAGGGATATTTTATTTAAATACATTTATTTTCAAAACTTATTAGACAAATGTAGTTGTTTCAAAAGTAATTGGAGTCAAATTTTAAAAACAACATTCAGAAATATATGACCGGTCAACGTTGTTTTTAGAAATCGTTTTTAAAACATGTATATCAACGAAAATGAATCACGTTTAAAATCGTGCATATAAATACATAAATTAAAAAAAATGGCAACCATGTATATTAGCAAAAATATATAAATTGAAAAAAAATGCATATAATTTTTTTTGAAGAGGGAAATGTGTATATTTAAATACATATATTGAAGAAAAAAAAGAAGAATCAAAGGGCGAGTGTTCAATACTCGCCCTTTTCCATTCAAAACCTTTTTTTTTTTAAATACCAATTGAAAGGGCGAGTGTTGAAGACTCGCCCTTTCTCTCTCCCCTATTTTTCTGTTCCTCTCTTTTATGTGAGCCTTAATAAAATAACTATATTTTATTAAATAGTTTAAAAACTACTATATATCTCTAATAAGTTTAAAAAACAACCATAAATAAATAATTTTTCTGGGTTAGGATGTATTTAGAATAAATTCTCAAATATTTATTTTAATATATTTTAAACTATTTTTAACGGATCATGACACTTTTATTAAAAAAAATTATGAATATTTTATATACTAGGAGATATATAATTAAATTCATTTTTACTTTTTAACTAAAAATTTTGAGTTAATTTGTGATTTAGATAATATCAAAGTAAGTTGTTTATAAAAGTTGTTCAAACTTCTACATTGTTATTTTTTTCTAATTAGTATTCAATTTCGCTCGTTGAATCTTTTATATTTAAGTCTACAAACAAAGAGAAGTATCATGTGATATATAATTAAATTTATCTTTATCAACTATTTCAAGCTTTTATATCAACCGATAATTTAAGAATATAAAAATTTTGGTTGGAAAGAAAAATTGACACCTTAAAAAATAATCAATGCAACAAAGCTCAATGTGAGAACATGCCATCCATCTTGCAAGTCTTTAATCTGCTAGATGATATTCTTAGGCCATTTTTATCTAAAAAAACGCATAACACTCAATAAAAACTAAGAAGTTATTTTAGACGACAAAATTTTTAAAATATTTATATATATCAAAATACTATAAACTATCTGTGTTAGATTATGATAGATTAAAATAGACTACTATTTAGGTTTATCTTATGATACATACAATTAGTAGTTTATCACATCTCAACATGAACTATATATTTTAGTTTATTTTGTTGTATTTTTTTTTTTAAAAAAAAGAGTAGAAATGAAAAATTCACACATATATGGACCACGGGTTTGGCATGCATTTATTGTAATTGATAATCTCCATTCAAAGTCCCTCATACTTTTGGTAATTTGAAAATGACATAAGGGACAAATTCAATCACATCACTGACCTTGAAGAAGTTTGTTGGCGGACTTGATTTAATGGCCATTATTATCACAATTGCCAGCGCAACAATCTTGCCTCATCTTACCCCTTGAACCATCACTTTTCTTTTCCTATTTGGTTTGTTTTTTGGGATAGTTTTCAACTTGCCTATTTATCATTTAACACACTTGAAAAAATATTTATTTTTTGCTTTCTTCTTTTCAAACTCTTGCTGAATCTCATCTCTGTCATCAAGGTTTTACTTTTCATGATACTTCTCCTCAAACTCTTCTACAAATTTTACAGATCATTTAGTTAATTGAAGGAGAAGAAATGATGATGATAGATATATTATTGAATGGATAATCATAAACTTTCAGAAGTTTCAGGGTTCACAATGTGCTCACTCGTGTAATTGATAATATTGAAAGTTAGGACGGAGAAGAGAGGAGAGAGAAACCACAAATGTCTATATATAAAATTTAATTTAGTAAAAAGATTAATTGCACCGATTACGAAAGAACGAGAAGATAAGTGATTCAATTCAAAGTTTAGGGGTGTGATTGTAACCAATATTATTGTTAATAGATAGTTTTTTTTTTAAATTTTTCTTATATTAAAATTTGTATAAATTATTTTTTAGTATCTTTTTATCTAAGACATTCCTAATGAAAATTAGTATAATCATGATAAAATTTCATTAATAGATCGATTGTAATTAATCTCAATTCCAAATGTAATTAGAATATTTTTTATCACGTTTACTTCGATGTACGAGTTTGTCATATTTACTGTTACTGATATTATTACCACACTACAAGAAAATTGGTTTTTAGTAATGCCGGAAAAAAACATTACTAAAGTCAAAAAAACGACGCTAAAAGTATTAGCAACATCGAACCTTGTGTTGCCAAGACTGTCGATGCAGCTACTTACCTAAAGGTTTAGTGGCAAAATGAATGAGCTGCTAAGTATGTATTTATACTAACATATGCTTGTTGCTAAATGGCTATTTTTAGTAACACGCTATTTGTCACTGTATAGTTTATAAGATCAGATTTTAATTTATTATTGATTACGAATTTTATAATATGATTCATATATAATTACATTTACTTTACACCTAAATAACTAAAAATGTAAATAAAAGAAGCTCACTTCTTAACTGAACTAAAGATTATGTCTACGAAGTACTAAACATGGCTTAAGTAATAAGAAGTGCTAAACCTTTAAACTTTCCTATTTAAAAATTAAGCCCTCTATATAAGTCTTAAAATTTAAGACTCGTACCTACATAATTATATAAATTGTAATAATTTTATGAGTTTAAGGTTCAAATTTTATCATTTGTGAGTTCTATTTCTTCAACAAGTTTGAGGGTTTAATTGTAATAGTTTTAGAAGTTTGGGAATTCAATTTTTACCATTAAAAATGAAAGAGTGAAATGGTAATTTTTACCATTTTTTTCTACCTGGAGCATCTTAGCGTCGAAAATATAAATAACAAGTATATTTAAATAACTAAAATTCCATGTTTTCTTTTTCTAATTGTTACACACCAATCATCCCACAATTCTTAATTATTTATTCTAAGTGATATTAAATAAATAATACACCCAAATTAGTTGTATTTTCTATAAATAGAGAGAGTTAAGAGATCACTGAGATCAAGAAAGAAAGAAAGAGAAAGCAAAGAAAGAAAAGAAAATGGAGTGGAAAAAAGTTGCTTTAGTTGCAATGATGGGGATGTTGCTTATGGCTAGTTTTACAGAGTCGGTCGGTTTCGGAGTCCATGAGGAGATTCAACTGGTTTCTAACGGAATGAATGAATACTCACAAAATATTAGGAAGGGTAGGGCAGGGCGTTGCCCTAGAATTCTGATGAAGTGTAAAACCGATCGCGATTGTTTGGCAGACTGCATTTGCAAGCGAAACGGCTTTTGTGGCTGACACTTCGCCGTGATGTGTCTGAAGAAGCTCTCTCATGTCGTGTTTGATTTTCTCTACAATGTCTTTGTTTCTTCTTCGATGTCTGTGTCATGTCATATGAGTGTCTTCTCTATTTTTGTGAAAATAAATACACATTTATGTCTCTTTATGATCACTTTCTCTGGTTTATGAGTTATTGTGATCCATTTGGTGACATGTGTTAGACTGCATCAAGGTGTTTTGTTGTAATATTTATGATGTTTTTTTTTCTATGTTAATGTGGTACAAGCCTATCTTGGTTACCTTCTTCTATGGATCTAAAGTTTCTAAGTAAATAAATAAAAAGTAATTCAAATGAACTTCGAATTGGAGTCAAATTTACCGTAGGCCCAATAGTTTGATACTAAATGCGTTTTGCACGTGTTTCGTAAAATTTAATATTCAACTTTATTATAAATGTTTAAAAAATGTAATTTTATGTATAAGAGTAAATTAAATGGTTGAAGAAAATAATTTTGGATTAAAATTTTGTTTTTAAGTAAATAATTAAGTAATTATCATTATATATTAACAATTAACAACTAAGTATTATATAATTAAAACAATATAAATAAAACACAGCAGAAATAACAAACCTAAATCATTATAATAAGCAAAGTCATTTTATTTTCAAAATGGTTATCCGACCCAATGGTAGGATGCTTTAGTTCGGTTTGGGGGTCAAATCGAACCGGATCGATTTTTTTTAAAAAATTAATATACAAAACCGAACCCGTTTGTGCGGTTTGGACCAAACCGAAACGTTTATCAATCGATTTCAACAACTTTTTTCATTTGTTTAATTTCCTTTAATTTTAAATGGTTCTTCTTTCCTCTTCTTCTTGTCTATTAGACACATTTTTTTACTCTTTCTTTATTTTACATATTTATGTAAACATAATTTAAAATCATCAACCTACAATAAAAACAACCATCAACATACAATTAAATGACTACAATAAAAATAGCTATGCACAACCATCAACATACAACCCTCACCATAGAGTTCTTCACCCCTATTACACAACATAGAGTTCTATTTTTAAATGCAAAACCATAACATAGAGTTCTCTTCCACCTCTACATAGAAAATTCAAATACAAATTACACAACACAAATAACAAAACATAGTCTCATACAAATTTTTTTCATTTTTCTTACACATCACCCTCTTTCTCCTTCCCCTTACTCCTTGCCTTCATTGCTTCGTCTAAACCCGTTACGAAGACTAAGAAAAAAATGAAAAAACTTGTTAGTTGTTACCATAATTAATATATAAATAAATATGTTAAAAAAATATAAACATAAGCACATACCTTCCTCTTCTTCTACAATTTCCTCCAAGTATTGTCATAAATCAATAATTTCTTCTGAACGCAACCAATTGTGTGCACATACAAGTGCCTCAATTGAGGTTGGAGATAACGAGGTACGAAAAGGATCAATTATTCTCCCACTAGTTCTGAATGCAGACTCAAAAGCAACTGTGGATACTAGAGTTGCTATAAGGTCTTGTGCAATTTTGCTATGAACCTTGTATCTAGAAGAATTCTCCTTCCACCATTCTAAGATATCAAAGTTTTCATCACGCGTAACACGAGATTCCAATAAGTAAACATCAACTTTTGAATCCACATCTTGCCAATCATCTTCCTCTCCAAACAAAGATGAAAAACCATCAAATTATTTGCACCTGAACTTGTAGTTGTAGTTGTAGATGAACAGTTAACCGATCCTTATATTCATTAAACAATTCTCTCAAAACACCATCTACCTATCGCTTTTGCCACATCAACATCAAATAACTGATTTCGACAAAACAAAAGATCAGATTGCATCTTGTAACGAGAGTCTAAAACAAAGGCAACATACAAAAATAAATTGGTTCTATCTTTTTTTCCTAATACTTATGGTCCATCTTCGAATACAATACAAAATTCGAAGCACAGTTTCAACCCACAACTAATATGTATAAAGTTAATTAACAAATAAAAATTCAGCCGTAGCTATGGGTTTTTCTAATACGATACAAAATCTAATAAATACTAAATCTATTTTATATGCTTAAGTTTCAACCCATAACTAGTACAAACTCAAGCACAGTTTCCAATTTTTCTAATAGAAAATCTATGAGTTTTTCTAATACAATACAAACTCAAGGGAAAGAGGTAATCATTAAATATAAATTTGTTGGCTGACAAATTTTTCTTTCCAACCAAAATCGTGAGTTTTGAAATTTTATATGATGATAACAATCAAAATCAAAATAGTAATCACAGAACAATCAAATATACTACAAAAAATCAGTTTGTCGTGACACAGAAAAAACGTTGCTAAGATAAAAAAAAAACGCCGCTAAAAGTATTAGCGATATTGAGCCCGCGTCTTTAGGACTGACGTAGTATCCACGTAGCTAAAAGTTTCAGTGGCACAATGCACGAGCGCCGCTAAATATGTACTTTTTCTTATATAAACAAGTTACTAAATGTCAATTTTTAGTAATATATTGTTTCTTGCTATTTAACTTTTACAGTGACATCATGCATTCGTCTCTAAAGGTTAAGTTTTAGCAACATATAATATTGTTGCTAAATGTTAATTTATGACTATAAATACATTTAACAACATATATAAACGTCGTTAAACTTAGTATTTTATGTCACTATAAATTTGACGTTATTTTTTTCGAAAAAAGACTATAATTTATCGACGTTATAGAAAACATAAGTAAAAATATTTGATAAACAATTTTGGTATGTTTGGTTGAGCTAAGTTTGATATTCACTCATTCTGAGGAGCTCTTGAAGCTATCTTTCTTATATTTGAAGTACTAGTAATAAAAATCACATTGCAATTAAACATTGGAACGTGGCTAGCTTTTTTGGTAACATAAAGCTATTTGAACTTGAAAGAAGGAAAATAGTCTGGGAAAACCACGTGCTGCTGCTATCTCCATCCAGCCCAATCCCAACTTCAAAAACTTAATATTCTTGGAGTTTGATATATATATATATTAAACTATATGATAAATTATATTTTCCTATCTTTTGATCTACGGAGTAAAAATTTACACAATGAAATTTTATTGATAAATCAATCTTAATTAATTTCAATGCAAAATTTAATATACAAGGTCTCTATACCACTAAGAATCTGTTGGTGAAAAAATGTTATGAAAAAAAACTCTCAAATGTTTTGTCCCACATTGCTATACCCTAAGGGTACCCATGTTTTGGAAGGGATGAGAAGTTAGATGAGTATGAGTTTGACAATATTTCCACGTGCGTGCCTGTTCGGTTGGACGAGGTCAGGTGAGGTGTAAAAATAATAATAATTTTTATCATCCATTTCTAAGACACCCATGTTTTGGTGTGCGTGGCAATATTTCCATGTGCGTGGCAACAATTTTTATCATCCATTTCTAAGACACCCTTCACATCCATTTCAATCATCCATTTCTAAGGGCACCCATGTTTTGAAAGAGGTGAGGAGTTAGATGAGTATGAGCTTGACAATATTTCCATGTGCGCTCCTGTTCGGTTGGGTGAGGTGAGGTGAGGTGTAAAAATAATAATAATTTTTATCCAATTTTTCTTTTAAAATTATTATTATTTTTTTTACTCTCATCTTAACAGAATGGTCAACATTGACCAGGGGTGTTGACCGCAACGGTCGCCCGCGCATGGTGTGCTTGGCCCCGCGGCCCACCGCCCAACCAATCTGCTATTTTTAAACCTCCCTTCACTATATAAACCCCCCTGTAACGCCCCGGATTTTCAATCTTAATCCAAGGTCGTTACTCACGTAAAAATCATTAAAACCATTTTAAAGACGAAGGCAAAACAAAATAAATACTTTAATTTAATCCAAATAAAATAATAAAAGATTTCAAAAGTTTAATCCGTAATGATGGAAAGATATGAAAAAAGAACCTAGACGGGATCCCTAAAATAGTTTTCTAACCAAAATCGTTAATAATAAAAGAAGACTAACAACAGTAAAACTGTAAAGAAAATAAATGCTCAAAAATCGTAAGCGGAAGCAAAACAGGTCTCCTGGTCCCTCCTGATATGGTCACTGGATTTACTTGCCCCTCGTCGGTCCGTTCTTACCTTTGCCTGAAATAAAACATAGAAAGGAATGAGTATAAAAATATACCCAGTAAGGAACCCACTACCAAAT
>JBBPDJ010000021.1:16244431-16258856 GCA_037974625.1 Cucumis cinereus | reverse complement strand
TGCTTTAATTGTTTGTTCTGGCCATTGCATTCTGTTTTGGGATTTGAGTTCTTGATAATTAGTTCATAAGTTCTACAGTAAAAAATTAAATGAATTTCGTTTCCAGTAATAATAATAGGCAGATTGAAGAAAATATTAAAATCAATCATGGAACTTTTGAAGATTCAATGTCCATGCGAATGTGGGGGCAATTTATTTCCACTCTAGTTACTTTCAAGATTTATAGAAGGTTTAAAATGTCCATTGAAATACATATCAATAAATGTCAGTTGATATAGATTCTCTTGAAAAACAATTAAAAGTTTATAAATTCAAGAAATAGAAAAATTAATAAATAGTTATGGATTGTACACTTTATTAATGAGTTAACTTACTATTTATATTAACTGAAAAAAAAAGATTGTTATTTATATTTGGATTATTTTTATCCAAATATAAAAAGATTTAACTAAAATATTTGTACAAATGTAGCAGAATAGATCGACCGTAGGACATGTATAGTGACAAGGTTTGTTCTTATGTTTATATCAACTTTAATGTTGACACATCGATCAATATGGCACTAAAACAAAGAGTACACCTTTAACACAAGAGGTAAAAAAAATGAAAACACCTAAATTTGTCGCAAAAACCCTTCCGTTGCGATTTAGTTATTGGCGTATTATTGACGAGACAGTTTCTTCTAAGGATTTTTAAAAAAATGGTTAAGATATTCTAGATATTTGGTTGAAGGATCTTATTATTTTATTGTTAAAAATATGGTTAAGAAGTTTTTCCGTACGAGTTCTATGGCTTAATATTTTCATATATGTGTGTGTAGTCTCAGGATGAAGTCGCATGTTGATCATCATGTCGATGACACTATATAAAACTACAATATCGAGGTGTGTCAGTTAGGTGGAGCCTAACTACTATTTGTATCACAGGTGAAGGTGATCATCCAAGGAAAGTCCACTGATCACTTCATTCCAAGGGAGTTTGTTAATGACTTGATGAATAACAATAGAGACAAAAACATAATGTGTTAGAGGAATTCTCTCACACATCTGTATCTGAAGTTTAGACAGGGGGAGCCTGCAAGATCAGAATACGAAGAAACTATTGTCCATTGATGTGTTAAAATATTAGCTTCTTAATTACGTTTTTACTAAGCATATTGTAATTAAAGCATGATATGTTAGTCATAGCAATTCTACCAAATTGGGTTACCAAAATTTTGTGTTATTTCTTACGCTATTGTTGTACAGCTTTAGTCATTCTCTGAGTTATTAGTGTAATTGCTAACTATATACTACTGAGAAAAATACGATTGTTTTTCACCTTCAACGACGAATAAAAAATCATCAGACTAAAAAAAATAATAAGAAATTAAAATGAATTTCACTTCAAATATGTCTCCAATAATTATTGTACAACAACAACGAATTTTGAACATGCATTCCAAATAGTTTATAAGTGTTGACAAAATAATAACTTATCCTCATATTTTCACTTTGAAAATGAGTCCAAAATATAATATCCCAAACATTACACAAATTTTATTTATGCATATTTTGTTGAAACTGAGAAGATGATCACATACAGAGAGAGTGATCCCCATTATAAATAAGACTTATTTATATATACAAAAACACGATAGTTTTGAGAGGTACACTATAATTAAACATTAACCACAAATTCCATGCTCTAGGCAAACACAATCAGCTAAGCAATCAGAGTCATGTTTGCATTCCATATAGATTCTAGGACATCTTCTTTCTTCTTCCTTAAACACTCCTCCTTTCATCATTATCTTTCTTGGGCATCCATTATTCGTATCTTGATCCGTTTGAGCTCGACCATCGAAGACAAGATTCATCGAGTCGTTGTCATCGACGACAAAAGAAGCCGATGACGATGTCGCCGCAAGCAATATTATCATTGCCATTATTGCCACCACAACAATCTTCTTGCTCTCCATATTTCTTCAATGTGTTCTTTTCTTATCTATTTTTTCTCTCTGTTTCATATCTGGTTTTGTTAATTGGTTCCCATTTATAGAAGAGAGAGAGGTTGTTTTGAGGGATTATGTTTACAAAAAATTAAATGAAGGGGTTTTTAATTTGTGTGGAAGTTTGAGACTTTTGTACACTTACTAATTTAGTTTCGAAACTTGAAAATGATGATATATCCTCCATCTGGCTGGCAATGGCAATTTATTTAAACTTTACACTTTCTAGTTTTGTTTTTGTGTTGCCACTTTAGTATTGTGCATGGAAACTTTCTTCCACGTGGTTGGTTTCTACTTTAATTTGGAAGAAGATTATAATATATTTTAGAGTTTCAAAAATCTTATTTTGGAATTCTTTTTGTGGAGATCTCTTTTAATTATCGCATAATATACCTACAGTGGTGGATCCAGAAATTTAGATAACCTGATATTGATATTTTTTCAATTTTATATATATATATTATATAGAGAGCATAAGTTAAGGGGGCTCGAGCCCCCTGAGTCTATACTAAATCTGTCGATGTATACATACAAACATATATATATATGTGTTTATATATATGTGTATGTATGTATGCATGTATGTATATGATGTACATGTTAGGTAAAATTGTATGAATAGGGTACTTTTAAAAACTATTTAGTAAAATAGTTTATTTTGAAATTATTTGGAGAAATAATATTGTCTCTTTCATATGTCCTGGGTTGAACCCATGACCTATGAGAGAGAAAAATGTTATTCCCTTATGTCCAAGGTTTAATCTAGGAACTTTGAGAATCCATTTTTTAAATTTATAACAAAATGAGTTCGATTTTTTGTTTTTGTAACTAAATTCAAATTTTGGAAAATTTCTCCACTTTTTTTGAAATTGGTAACTAAATTTAGATTTTGTAAATTTTCTCCAATTGTTTTTTTTAATTTTTAAGTAAATTAAGATTTTGTAAGTTTTCTCCATTTTTTTTAGTAAATTTGTTTTTTATTTGTAACTAAATTAAAATTTAGTAACTTGTAACTAAATAAAAATATTTAAATAAAAAATTCTCTACCCGACCCATATTTTTTTAAAAATAAAAAAGTTGTTGTATTAGACTTTCTTTTTTGAATAATAATTTGTCATTGCAAAAAAAAAAGAAAAGAAAGAAAGAAATATATGTAAATTAAAATGTTTCGATCAATGTTTTATAATCATTTAAAAGTTACAAGAAAATCAATGTGTTCCACAACCTGTACGTCTTCGATTTCCAGCGGGTTATTGTCGTCGACTCCCAACTATATGTTGATTTGGCTCCTATTGACTCTGATTGGGTTCTCGTTGGTACTCTTGTGGCTCTGATTCGGTAGGTGCTTCATAGTATAGATATTCATTATGTTCTCCACGGTCGTGTCCGTGCCTATACATGTATGAGTTTGATGGACCAGCATCCATTTATGAAGACGATGTACTGGCTACTAAAGCAAATGACCTTGGGCCAAATGTTGGCATCATCATCGTCGGACTACCATAACCAGTATGGCTTTGTGTTTGTGTCGTATGAGGCATTTCTTCTACATTTTGTTCAACCTTATCGAATACAGGTTCTTCCACTCGAACACGTCCTTTATGAATTGGTGCGAGTACAATAGGTACATCATACATATAATGTATCTCCTCCATCTAACTCGCATTATTATTGCATATCTCAATTACTTGTGGATCATATGCAATAGCAAGAAGTCTATCGTTGTTTGATCTCTGTAAATTGTTGAAAAATATTAGAAAATACTTAATTTAGTGTATAATTTAATGTGATTAAAAAAAACAATTAAATATGTACCAGATGACCAACAGCTGCTCCCGGTCGCTGATGTAGAGCCTCGTAATATTATTATACCAGCGAATGTTTTCTTGAGTTACATCCCTATGTAATTATTGAATCCAAGCTTCCATCACAATAAATATTCTTTCAACTAGATCAACTAAATACATATCCATATGCATGTTCATCCTTCTTTTTTAATTAATACGTTGTCCTTTTCAACGGAACAAAGCATGCATGACGTTGACATTGATTCCATCGAACTTAAAAAGCTATTACGATAAAAGAAAATTAGAGTTAAAAAAGATGCATCCAATATATGTCTTTGAACTCAAAGATATTTATTACAGTTCAAAAAATTACCAAATAGATCTTAAAAGCTCGAGGACTAAAAAATTAAAATAAGTCTCATTTGATAACAATTTCATTTTTCACTTTGATCTTTTCCAATTTTATGATTTTCACTTTGTTAAATGAATACTTGAATTCCTCCTTGTAAAACTATAAAAGCGAAATTACCGAATAGAATCCTAAAAGATCGAGGACTAAAAAAAATAAAACAAGTCTCATTTGATAACAATTTCATTTTTCACTTTTATTTTTTTCAATTTTATGATTTTCACTTTGTTAAATGAATACTTGAATTCCTTCTTGTCAAACTATAAAAGCAAAATTAATTTTTTTATTTTTTTTTAATTTTGATTTTTTAAATTGTTAGTAATAATTGACATTGTTGTTCATCGAAAATGTGAGATTTGAATACCCTAACCCATAATGTTATTCTAAAAAAAGACAATTATATTAGTAAGTTATCAAAACTTAGCTTTAACACATTTTGTTGCTTCAAAGAGAGAAAAAAAATAAAAACATTAAAAAAGATCGATGAATTTACATTCTAATGCTTAGTAAATTTTTAATAAATAATAAATTGAATTTTGTATTTAATAAGATCATAAACTTCCAATTTTATGTCTAATAAATCTATAAAAATTGTTAAATAAATGAATATTCTGTTAAGGAAGCTAAATACGAAATTAAAAGTTTAAAAATAAAATTTGATACCAAAACAAAATTTAGCTTTATTTATTTACTATTTTTTTTAAAAAATTATGTTCACATTTATTTAACTAAATTAGGTTTAAATTTGAACTTTATTTTAAGTCCAATTAATATTACTAATAATTCCAATATTATTTTTTAATATATGAAGGTCAAAACCTGACCTTCCTTTTTTTTTTTTTAAACATGACCTTCCTTTTTTTTTTTTTTTTTTATAATAAAACTACCATAATTTTAGATAAAACTCTATTTTACTAATTATTTTTCCCAACATCATTATTAAAATAAAACATCCTATATTTGAGTGTACATATACTCTAAAATTTGCATGTTTTCTAATAATCACCGGCATCTCTTCTTATCGTAAAACTGGAGAAAGAGGTAAGATTTATTATATTAATCAAAATTTAATGAAGACACATGCTAAGGAGCTTTGTATAGGTAGGGCAAACAAAATAAATAATAAGTAAAAGAATAATCTATCTTAATAAATTAATAAATAATAATATATACATTAAGCATTGAGAGTTTTTGAGTCGAAAAACGGCATCACAACATAACAAAGTAGGATGACAAAGATAAACACCCTTATCTGCTGACAACCAATGTAGTCAAACAATTTCACTGTAGTTGAGGCTATGATACGATATTCGACTTCTGTAGAAGATCAAGAAATGACAATTTCTTTCTAATTCTTCCATGAAATAAGAGAATCACAAAAAAAAAAAAAACGCAGAATCCAAGTGGTTGACTTACGATTCGTAGGATCACTAACCCAATTAGCTTCAGAGTAAGCACACAATTCTAAAGACGATGTAGAAAGAAACAAGAGACTCTAAAACTGAGTGCCTCAAAGACTAATACTAAGAAGAACAACGTCCAAAATAAACTGTAGTAGGAGTAGTGAAAAGTGACTAACCACATGAACAACATGAGCAATACCTGGACAAATCACAGTGAGATAAACCAAGCTTTCCAACAATAGTACGATATAACTCTGATCAGATAAAGGAAGCACATATGAATGAGCACATTTGAATGGAGAATATCTGACATTAGTTTCAAGAGGAGTATCCACAATCTTGTTGTCAGTGAGACAGGCAGGATCAAATAAATTAGTTAAAAAACTTTAATTTAGATAAGAGAGATAATCTTTTGAGGAACATGCAACCTCAATGCCCCAAAAGTATCGTAGTGCCTCCAAGTCTTTCATTCCAAATCAACAAGATAACTCTGATTTCAAATATTTTATTCAAACACAATCACCACCAGTAATGATCATCTCATCAACATACAATGATAGTAAAATACGATTTGGACATGTATGGTTGACAAATAATTCAGAGTTGTGATGACTAGTAATAAAACCAAGCGAAGCGATTACCGTGGATAACTTTTCAAACCAAGCACTTGGTGCCAATGTTCAGACCATAAAGTGTTTTGTGAAGCCTACAAACTTCACGAGGTTGGTGAGCAACACCAAGTGGAGTGAAGGAATCACATTTTTCACCTAATTCTGTCCCAAAATAAATTTATAACTATTTTACTTACCTTAAATGTAGTAGTGGAACTACGGGTCGAACCACATGGAACCTTTGATTTCTTTATTAAATTACTTATAATATAAAAGAAATAAGAAAATGGGTGTTTTTATACTTGTCGTGAAAGTAAAAAGTAAATGGTAAAAAATAAAAAGTGAATGGTATTAGTAGAAGGCAAATAAGAACAGTAAATTAAGTAAATAGGTAAAAGGTAAAAATTATTAGTAAGATTTCTAGCTCGATTTTTTGTTGGTAATTTCCTACTTAGTTAATTGATCATTGAATTTCAAATTAATGTCTAAACCTAGCCAAGATGGTTATAATCCATAATAACTTGTTATATCTAACTATTTAAATAACATGCAAGATGAATCCGTTCAAACATATCAATTAATTGTGTTAAGTTATAGGGCGCTTATGCTTAGGGGTGTTCAAAATACCCGGTAACCCGACAAACCTGGCTTTCGCAACCCAAACCATAAAGATTGGGTTGAGTTAATTTTTTTATTTTTTTTAGGTTTGGTTGAAAAATTTGAAAAAAATAAAATTTGGTCTGGTTCTTGGGTTGAGGAAAAATAGGATCGGGTTGACCCGACCCGACCCGACCCTATCAAATACAATTTAATATATATGTAATGCCCCAAATTCCCAAACCGAATCGGATCGTTACTTAATTAAAATCAATAATTGAATTTTGAAAGACAGAAGTAAAACAAAACAAATAATTTTATTTAAACAAAATAATCATTTAAAATGTCATCAAAACAAATACTTAATTAAATGCGAAAAGTGCCTAAACGGTATCCGTAAAACAGTTTTCTAAATCAAAATAGTTACGACTAATAAAATAAAATAGATAAACAGTAATGGCGCCAGAAAACACAGTGCGGAAGCAAAAGGTCTCATGGTCCCCCACAGTATGGTCACTTGTTCGTCTCGTCCCTCGTCGATCCCTTCTTACCTTTGCCTGAAATACAACACAGAAAGAATGAGTATAAAATATACCCAGTAAGGGACCCACTGCTGATCCCACTAGGTGACCATTAACTCTCTCTATTAACTTGTTCTCTACGACACACAGTCAAATGGTTTGGTATGAACACCCATACAACCCAATGCTAGGGTCGTCCTAGCAAATGTATGGGACCACATGCACAAGCAATCATGTCGGGACACATGCCACATAGGCTTGTTAACCCGACCCTCGTGACACACGCCACACAGGTGTCAACCCCTCCCACAAACGAAGTACACAAAGTTAATAGATAGAGTTAACAGACACCATAATCCAACAAAAACCACAATCAATAAGTATAGCAATCACATCAATAGTTCATTCCTCATGGAAAAGTTAACATGATTTACATAATTCACATAGAACGACAGGTCATGCATAATCCACACAATTAACTATAGAAAACCTGAAGTTAACGCCACAATATAACCAAGAATCAACTGTCAGATAGTCCGCAATCCAACCAATAACTATCGTGCAATGAATAAAATGTCTCACACTACTACAAAAAAGAGGTTACTTGACAGTGAAAAACTGTCGAGTAAAGGATTCATAAAGTAATCCAGTGTCAAGAATAAGCATTTTTTTTTTCTTGATTGTGCAAAACTGTCAAGAATAAAAGTTTACTTGACAGGTATCCACTGTCAAGAATAAAGCTTTACTTGACAGTTTTTCACTGTTAAGTAATCCAGTGTCAAGAATAAGAAAAAGTTTAATTTTGACGGCTTTCTACTGTCAAGATTTCGTTACTCTTGACGATTTTTCACTGTCAAGTTAATTTGAATTATTTTATAAAAAAATTAATATTTATTGTTTCCTATATTTTACACTTGTTTTACCCTTGTTTTGTACCTGAATTTCCAGTCCTAAAACCGTATATATACAATGTAAAGATAAGAACCAAGAGCATACATTCATTTCATTTTACATATCCAACGGTTGAATCAAATTGAGAAAGTAAACCACATAACTAAACATTAAATTTCGGATATAAGTACTCAACTACACATAGGAGCAAATGTCATATTCTACTTAACATCAAATATAGTCTACATTAAACTTCAAACTTCAAACAAACCCTCCCCCAACATCAAACAAAAACCTAATGTAAATCAACCATTATAACATCATTCTTAATATATCAATCAATATCTACACAAAGAAAGCAACTTAACAAATTTTGCATATGCATCAAATTTTGTATATGCATGTCAAAAGTTTGAAACAAATTGACAAAGAAACTTAACCTTAACTAACCCCCCTCCCCCACCTCTTAAACAAAATCAGTCTTATTTTATGAGTACCAGGAGGGGCACCTTCTTCATATGAATAAACTACAGCAACAACATCGACCTCTCCTGTCAATAGAAACCAAGTGCTAAAAGGAAATCAATCTAAATTCGAGGACATCATATGAATAAACTTGGTATTTTTTCTTCTTGAAGACACGAGGCATCTATTGCAAACTATTTGAAAATAAAGAAATATATTTCAATAAGATGATTCCTTCTAAATATGTTAAAAAGAACGTTAGAAAAATTGAATTTACCTTGATGAAAATAATTGTTGTTAATTGTATCTCAACTAAGGAATCCTTTATACTATCAAGTTCAATGTTCTTAAGGACTTTATTTACAAATTGCTATAAAACAAGAAACTAATGTCAATTTAAATTACAGGTTATCCTTGGTGTGTGTATAATTCAAATACTATGTTGAATCCTCAAGCATAACTCTAAACTTAAGAACAACAACGAGTTTTTAAAATTACCCTCGTGATGCAAATGCAATTCAACATAACTCATAAACAGAGGACAATTAGCTCACCATCATCCAAGCTTGTCGAAGAAGAAACACGTAAACCGATTCAATTCAAACTCCGTCAACAAATACATGATTAAATTAGTTGGACTAGAGAAAAAACTAACCTCCTAACCACTCAAGGAGATGCTATTCTTATGTTGCCTATTACTATTATATTAGATAAACAAGGCAAATACTTTTCATAAACAATGCTAGAACATTGAGGATCTCTCTTATTTGATTATATATTTTTTCTTATGCTTCACATCTTCATAATACATTGGACGTTCCTCAATACTACTACAAATATTCTGTTAAAAGCATTATTTCAAAGACATTTTCAAACACACTAAAAAATTCAAAGTTAAAACTAAAAGAAAGGTCTTATAATCTCTTAGAGAATTCAAAGATATTCTTAGAACAAGCAAATATCTTCAAATCATTATAACACATGAAAAAAAAAATCTAATCTAGAATGCAACCACCTCAAAAGTATTAGAATCATAAGAGAATGGATAAAAATTATGTTTCACGCATTCAGTGAACTTAAAAGGAGAACTGAAGAGAAATTTATATCACTAATGTGTTAATCATGTCGGAATATAAAGGAAATTTATAAAATACAAGACATATATGTTGGACTTAGCAGACGACAAGACACATCATGCGTAATAACAACACCAAGCCATCCGACAAGGCAACATATGGAACAAACAAGTAAGCCAAACGCACGAGGCCAGATCTATGAGGGGGTGCATGTGTGTATATAAATATGTACACATATATATTTTGTTTGAACAAGAAGATAATAATCGTAAATACAAAGATACTCAGAACCTTAGTTTTTGGATGGAAGAGTGGTTGTGTTATGGTCCTCCATGAATCCGTACAAAAAAATGGTGAAGTGCCAAAAACATAGTCACACTACTTAAAGTAATTTGAGTCCCAAAAACAGCAAAAATGGGTTAACTGGATTGAGTATTGGAAGTCTCCTTCCATTTCTGAACAGTAGAAACTTAGAAGAAGTATGTAAGAAGGAGAGAATCCAAAAAAGTTCACAACAACCCATAGAACTAAATGCATTACTTGAACACTAAAGCAAACGTCTTCATCAATATCATTGAAATTTGAAACAGAAAGGTTCTAGTAAAAAGCAAAGTAGAGCTAAGAATCTAAGAAAAGAGTATTGCCATCTTTTAACTTCTCTTAATATATATGCCTATTGTCTTCAAGTTCCATGCAAATGAAATAGTGATATTGGCTTCTACAACAAATCCATTCAACTTAAAACATCAGATTAATACAGAATTTCAGATATTGAATCTCAAAGTTAATTATCATATCTCATGATAATATAGTGGCAAGGAACACTTCATATTTGGCTCTCGGTTCATCTGAAAGTAATTAACAACTGCAAGTTAGTACTAATAAATTTGTAAGAAGAAATGGTACAACATATAGATGCAATAAAATTAATAAAGAACTTATTTTATTCCGCAAGAGATAATATGTACCTCATCCTTCAAACAAGAACCTCTGAACACAAAATTTAAATACTTTAAAAGTGAGTAATCTTGATAAATGGGAATCCTATACTAGATCAAGACCTAAATTCTTTAAAAGGAAAGTGAAAATTTATAAGTACAATTTTCTCTCTTACCTTTCACATCTTACAACATAATCAAGAAGGCGATGAAGTTCATCGAGAGTAACGTAACCATTACCATCGCCATCGACGGCTTTAAGTGACTTGCGAGCTCTGAAGCGACTCCAATTAGATCCTAAGGATTCGAAGGCTGATTTCATTCCAGACGTGAAAAACAATCCTCGCCATCGCCTTCGTGCTTGGGGAAAATATCGCGAAGCTGACCTATGGAGAAAAGAACAGGACATCGCTTGTAGTCGTTGACGCCATTGCTGAAAACAAAAATCAAAGCCATGGAATTTTTAGTTTAGCCCTAAACCATCCCTCATTTTTTCCAAAAAAAAAATAAATCAATAAAGCAAAAACAAAAACAAAAACAAAAAAGGAAGAGTGGTGGTTGAGAAAAGAAGGTGGAGTGGGGGGGGGGGGCAGATGATGATGATGGTGAGTGATGGGGGTGGGAGCAGGGGAGGAGAGTGTTGAAAGTAGGAAGAATCGCGATGAAAAATTTCAGAGGCCTTACAAGAGGCGACAACTCTTTCTCTCTTATGAGCATTTTGGTGGCCGCCTGGGGTTTGATGAGTGTAAAAAGTTATGTGCAGACAAAAAAGAGTTGTGGGGGTAATTTTCTGCGAAGAAGATAGGCGCGCGAACAAAAAGTTAAAAAAAAATATCTATTTTCAGCGTTAATTTACCCAATTTCTTAACTGATAAAATTCGTCAATAAAAAAAGAGCTACACTTGATGGTTAAAAACAGTCAAGTATAGTAAGACACAAAAAAATTCTTTATTATTCTTCATTTTGTTTATTTTTGACGGTTTTTAACATTACTTGACGGTTTTGTATAAAACCGTCTAGTAACCGTCAAGTAATGTAAAATAAAAAGTGTCAAGTAAAGTTCTTTTTGTAGTAGTGTCATGACATCCCTAAACATAGGCACAATAAATGGTTCAACGATTGCAGAAAATTCACAAAGCATACGATCCAGTCCATCCTCCACACCTTATACGCCTAAGGCATGGATTCAGTAGAAGTAAAATCCTTCACACATTACCCCAATTTACAGAAAATTCATTGGCTTGAAATAAAATCCTCAAACCGATCCTAAACATAAAACATTATATTAATAGTTTTTCCATAAAAATTATTAATTAATTTTACTCCGAAATAATCATTCTTAATTCCACCAATCAACGAAAAAAACTCTAATTAATTCGTAGGGAAACTCCTACGTATTAAATCCATAAAAGATTCGAATTCAACCTACACATAATAATTTAATTAACAATTTTTCCATAAAGTTATAAATTAAATAACCTTAAGCTTTCAATTTGGTTCCTTACCCAACTTACCAATCTTTGTCGAGATTCCACTCCAATTCGTAGAGCAAACTTCACGCATTAATTACAATAGAAAGCCTCAATTAAACCTTCAAAACCAAGAACATAACAAAATAAACCCATGTTAATTTCTCCAACTAAAACCTTAGATAAATTTATTAATTTATTACTTAATGGTATCCAAAAACCTAATTAAGATCCAAAACTTTACCCAAACAAACTCACCCAAAAAACCTACTGGTGGCGACACGATCAGAGAATTGAACGACGTGGCGCGGCGGCTTGAAGCGATGCGGACAGATCCAGCGCGAAGGGCGACTCGTCGGCTTGGGTTTCTGCAACGCAGCACTTGAGGAGCAGAACTGGCGCGCGGGCCCTCGCGACATGGCTGGAGAAGAGCTGCTCGACGAGGCGCTGTAGGGCACAGACGTTGCGACTGAACGTGGGCGGCACAACAACAGTTAGAGGAGATCTTGGCTGGCGGATGAAGGAGAAGATGAAAAAGAAAGGGGTGGTGGCGGGTGAAAGAGTTGGAGGAGAAGGATTGCACGCCAATCCATAAACCGAACTCCCTCTTTATAAAATAATAATAATAATAATAATAAATATTATTATTAATATTTCATCATTTAATTCCACTTTCATCTATCTTCATTAAAACTCACTTTCCTCTCTCTCCATTTAAAGCCCACTTTCCTATCTCTTCATTTAAAACTCAATTTTCTCTCTCTTTTTTTAAACTCACTTCTCTCTCTATTGACAAATATTCAAATTAAATCAAATAAATATTAACAATCTACCAAATAATTTATCAAATCTCCTCAAAATAAACCAAATAAATCTCAAATAAATCAACTAACAAAATCACATAATTCACTTTACTCATAAATTAAACAACATAATTGATAATTAATAAAATTAAAAATTACCTTAAAATTTGGGATGTTACAATATATATATATATATATATATATATATGTAAAATTAGGTAACCTAGTTTTTTTTCCTCTCATTCACACCACACAACCTCTTCCATCCAAAGTTCTAACGCTCATTTTCTTCTCTAATTCACGTCGCACAATCTCGGCTTCTCGCTTAACCTTCTTCTCCTTCTTTCATCTCCCTCTCTAACATCTAACGCCTCCTTATCCCCAATCTCGCATGCTCTGCCATCATCGTCTGAGATTGTCAAGGTGTCAAGCACTATTTTCCTTTAATTTTAATATTTTGAGTTTTTTTTTTTTTAGTTTCATAGGTTTCTTGAATTTTTTTAAGCCCTAATTTTAGCATTTTGAGTTCTTTATTCTTTGTTCTTGATATTTTCTTGATCTATATGAAATTTAGTGATTTTTAGCGATTTTTTAGTTGTTTTTTTTTTTTAGTATTTTTAGTTGATTTTAGTATTTTTAAGTACTCTTGATTACCTTACATGTATTATCTTCAATCACAAGTATTAATACTATTGATTACCTTACATGTATTATCTTCATCTCAAGCATTAATTTTTGTTATTTCTTAGTTGATTTGATTGATTTTTCTAGGTCTCTTCCCAACCTCAATCTCTCTGCTTCAATCTTCAATGTGAAAAAAAAAACCACACAACCCGAGAATCCAACCCGACCCAACCCAAAAATGTTGGATTGGATTGGGTTAGGTTTGTTGGGTTTTATGTCCTAAAACTCGTAGATAGTAAATGTAAATCGTTGACAGTTATTAATAAACAGTTATTATTTCAATTTCAATGAAGCGTTATTGTCACACCCTCTCCCAGACCCTCTAACCCTAGTCTAGGAGACGGCGTGAAGCCAGTGAATCTCGTCCTTACCTTCACGATACTCACTGACTATCTTAACTTAACTCTTACTTAAACAATACTAATAACTTAAAAAAATGCAAAAATAAAAAAAAAAACTCGAACTTAACACATAACAGCGAAAATTAAACAAATATCTTCTACACAGTGCAACCCATACTGCTTTATATAAGCCATCTCACTGTATCAAAACTTATTATAACAGTAACATGCATGATTTACTACTAACGTACAATAGTACTAAAACTTCGCGAGTAGCAGACAGACTGTGGTAGGTCAGACTCCGGGATCACGATCTCTACCTGAAAAGTGGGAAAACAATTTGAAAGAATTAGCTAAAACACTCAGTGAGTGATGCTTTAATAGAAAATACTTAAAACATATATATCATAACTAGAAATCGTTGACTTAGAAACTTTTCA
>JBBPDJ010000021.1:16224075-16236401 GCA_037974625.1 Cucumis cinereus | reverse complement strand
GTATGAAGAGAGAAGTAGCAAAATATGTTGATAGATGTCTGATCTGTCAACAAGTTAAACCAGTGAGACAGAGGCCATAAGGACTTTTGCAACCACTTCCGAAACCTGAATGGAAATGGAAGCATGTTACGATAGATTTCTTATTTGGATTACCACATACTTCCAGTGGATACGATGATATTTGGGTTATTATTGATAGACTCACGAAGATAGCACGATTTATTCAGATCAGAGCTACATTTACGCTAGATCGGCTAGCTAAGCAATACGTGAAAAGGATCGTGAGTCAGTATGGAGTGCCAATGTCCATTGTGTCAGATAGAGATCAGAGGTTTACATCTAAGTTCTGGTCTAGTTTGTAGAAGGCTCTGGGTACGAAGCTAAGATTCAGTACAGCTTTTCATCCGCAGATGGATGAACAGTCAGAGAGGACTATACAGACGCTCGAGGATATGTTGAGAGCGTGTGTCCTACAGTTTAGCGATAATTGGGACACTCACCTATCATTGATGGAGTTTGCATATAATAACAGTTATCATTTTAGTATGACACCATACGAGGCACTGTATGGTAAACCTTGCAGAACTCCAGTGTGTTGGAATGAGGTAGGTGAACAGAAATTAGTTGGCCCTAAGTTAGTTCGGATCACGACAGATACAGTGAAATAGATCAGGGAGAATTTAAAGACTGCACAGGACAGACAGAAAAGCTACGTTGACGTTAGGCAGAAGGACCTAGAGTTTGAAGTCGGTGATAGGGTATTTCTGAAACTATCTCCATGGAAAGGCGTTCTTCGTTTTAGACGGAAGATAAATTAAGTCCTAGGTATATTGGACCCTACCAGATTACAGGGAGAGTAGGACCAGTAGTCTATCGACTTGAGTTACCTACAGAACTTGCAAGGATTCATGATGTTTTTCATGTGTCGATGCTGAGGAAGTATGTACAGGATCCATCACATGTGTTATCATAGCAACCGATAGAGTTAAAGGAGAACTTATTATACGAGGAAGTGCCAGTCAGAATTCTGGACAGGAAAGAGCAAGTACTGAGAAACAAAACAATTCCGCTCGTGAAAGTTCTTTGGAGGAATCACGAAGTGAAAGAGGCAACATGGAAAACAGAAGAGAGGATCAGAAGAAAATATCCGTCTTTACTTGAGTACCTATTTTCTTAATTTCGAGGTCGAAATTTTCAAAAGGGGGTGATAGTTGTAATACCCGACTTTTTCTTTATTTAAGTTGTTTGTTGTAAATGTATTAATATAATAATCAGAGGGTATTTTAGTAAATTTTGATAAATGATATTTTAGTAATTTTGTTTAAGAAATGGTGAAAAAAAAATTAATTTTGTAGTTTTGTTTTAAAAAAATAAAATAAAATAATGTTTAATAAAAGAAAAAAAAGAAAAGGAAAAAGAAAAAGAAAAAATATTTATTTATTTAGTTAGTTTGTATTTATCATTTTATTTAAAAAAAAAAAAAAGAAATTATGATTTGTTTTTTAAAAGTGTGCCAAGAAGAAGGATTTTTTTTTTAAAACTCAATCCTTCAATTCATCCAATTGGATGAAGAGAAGGTGATTTTTGTTGTTTAGGTAAACTGATTTAAGGAAGAAGATGAAGAGAAGAAAGAAAATTAAAGAAAAAAGGGGAAGGAAGGCCGAGAGAGAGGATGATTTTCTGGAAAATTGATTTTTGAACACTTGGAGGAAAGTGATGATTTTGTGCTCAATTCTTAACTGAATTGAGTGAAATTTGTGTCTAAATTGCTTAGACAATAGAGAGGAAGCTGAAGCACATATCAATTTGGAGAAGTTTGGCCGAAGAGACCACTGATTTTGAAGAAAAAGAGCTCGAGCTGCTGGAAATTTTGAAAAACAGATCCGAAACTTTCAAAATTAAATTCTCCGTCTACAGGTCAAATTAAGATCTAATTTTTGGATGTAAGCTAGATTATTAGTTCATTTAGAGTTTTGTAAAAGGAATTGACTTAATTTGGTCTGTGTAGGAAGAAATCGAAGTTGCCATTGTCGGTTTTAAGCTCGCCGAAAAACTGAGCAAGTTGACTTCCAGAGGCCAATTCGAGCTATCCACGAGGAGTTTGAAGGTAATATTTTGAGGTAAGCAAATAGACTCATGTAGAAATTGTTTGGCATAGGTTAGAGCTTCTAATTGTTAGTAGATTGAGAGAATTACCTCGCCGAAGTTGGGTCAATGAAGTGGCCGAAAAACTAGAAGTTTGAAACTAATGAATCTGTGAAGAAGATGATTCTTTTTATTATTATTATTATTTTTATTATTATTAATTATATTATATATATGTATGTATGTAATTATATTTATAAATAATATATATTTAGGAGAAAAGAATTAATTTAAAAAGGAAAATTATGGAAATTCAATTTTCCTCGATTTTCGTAGTTTACATTACACAAACTAATGAGCCAATCTGTCTGTTATGCTCCCGATTCTCTGCAAACAGAAAAACCCAACAAATACTATGGACCAAGCTTCCTACACAGAGAGTTACATAGCCTTGCCCAGGATATTAGTACCCTGTATTTGATATATATATATATATATATATATATATATATAAAGTCCAGCAGTCACTTCTCCAATACTAATAACAGAAAGCAAGAAGATAAAATGCAGCTGCCAAATAAGAGGGCTATTCTCTCCCTATGAACAACAGTTCATACCAAAAGCACAATAACCAAGATAACTAACCCTAGCCAAACAAAGCCTATTTATACTCTTCTTTTTCCTAACCAAAAAGCAGCACAAAGACTAATACTATTTTACCCATGGACAGCTTCGGGAGTTACTTTTTTACCCCTTCTTCTATACACCTGCTTAATGGGAGGCCTAGCAATACCCCCATGGAGAAGAGTCACCTTGTCCTCTAGGTGAAAATCCGAAAATTGCTCCTTCAACACTGCAAACGCCTCCCACGTGGCTTCGTGCTTAGGTTGATTCTTCCATTGGACTAAGCATTCCCAATCTCCTTCAGCCGCATTCCACCTAATTTGCTCCACTTTTTCCGGTTCCAAAATCCATTGCATTTCATCATTTAACGGAGTAATATCCGGCTGCACCATATGCTTTTAACCCACGGCTTTTTTCAGTTGAGAGACATGGAAAATCAGGTGGATTTTTGCCGTGGCTGGTAAGTTCAGCAGATAGGCTACCTCCTCTACACGATCCAATATCTCATATGGCCCGAAATATTTTGTCGATAGTTTTTCACAACGTTTCTTCGCAAGGGAGCGTTGCCAGTATGACTATATTTTTAGGAAAACCCAATCTCCCACTTCATAGACAACCTTACGGCGATGTACATCCGCAAACTTCCTCATTTGTGCTTGGGCGTGAGTCAAATGAGACTTCAAATTAGCCAACAGTTCATCACGGCTTTGAAGGTGCTGCTCTACCGAATCGTTTTGAGTTTTCTGACTATGGTCGTAAGATATAATAGGGTGGCGGCTGTCCGTAAACTACAACATAAGGAGATGTCCGGTTGGCCGTGTGGAAGGATGTGTTATACAAATATTCGGCCCAAGCTATTTTGTCGCTCCACGACTTGGGCTTCTCACTGCAAAAGCAATGAAGATATAATTCTAGGCATTTATTCACTACCTCCGTTTGTGGGTGATACGTCGTACTACATTTAAGTTGTGTACCGTGCAGCCTAAACAACTCCCTCCAAAAATGGTTGATGAACATCCGGTCACGATCCGATACAATGGACCTCGGATAACCATGGAGCCTCACCACCTCCTTAACAAATATGGCAGCCACTGTCTTAGCCGAGAAAGGGTGTCTTAACAAAATAAAATGTGCATATTTACTCAATCTGTCCACAACAACCAGCACTGTATCGAACCCCTTAGATCGTGATAAACCTTCAACGAAATCCATGGAAATGTCTTCCCAAATGCGATTAGGTATCGGTAAGGGTTGTAATAATCCGGCTGGAGATAGGGCTTGCGTCTTGTTTCGCTGGCATGTTGTACAAGCGTCCACATACTTCCTAATGTCACTGCCCATGCCGTCCCAAAATAGCTCCGCTGCCACCCGTTTATATGTGCGAAAATGTCTGGAATGGCCCCCAATAACGGAATCGTGGAAGGTATGGAGTATAGTAGGAATAAGGCTGGAGTTTTTTGGAAGGACCAATCTGCCTCGGTACAATAAACGACCATATCGAATGGTGAACCTTGGATGCCTCTCGGGATCACCAATAGCTGGTCATAAATTCTCTTCTGTTTGGAGTCGGCATGTACCTCCTTTTAATCAAACTCACGTCTATTACTAATGCTACGAATATTACGTTCAGCTGTGCTTCGGTTGGTATGCGGGATAAGGCATCCGTCGCCTTGTTTTCGGGACGGGCACGATAGAAAATTTCGATGTCGAATTCCATTAGTTTGGTTACCCATTTCTGCACTATGGGAGGGATTTCCCTTTGCTCAAGAATATGCTGAAGTGCCTTTTGATCGGTATAGACCGTAAACTTGTGCCTCAACAAGTAATGCCTCCATTTTTCCACTTCTAAAACAATCGCCTTTAGTTCTCTTTCATAAACTGAACGTTCGCGGCTGACTTCCGACAATTTTTGGCTAAAATAAGCAATTGGTTTCTTATTCTGGGACAGCACAGCGCCTAACCCGAATCCCGACGCATCTGTAAAGTGACCATAGTTGTTTTCAATTTTTCAAACGTTGTCGTCGCCTCTTCAGTCCACCGGAAACTATCCTTCTTTGTTAGTCGCGTTAAAGAAGCCGCTATAACCCCATAATTTTTGACAAACTGTCAGTAGTACCCGGTTAAACCTAGAAAATCCCTTAATTCCTTCAAATTCCATGGAATGGGCCATTCATTCATAGCTTTTATTTTCTCCTGATCTGCTTCGACTCCTTTATCAGACACCCAATGCGCAAGATATTCAATCCGATCCTTTGCGAATTGGCATTTTTTAATATTAGCATACAGCTGATGTTGCCTCAACAGCTCGAACACCACCGGAAGATGCTCCAGATGAGTCCCCACGTTGGAGCTGTACACCAGAATATCATCAAAAAACACCAAAATAAATTTTATGAGATAAAGACGGAAAACCTGATTCATGAGTGCTTGGAATGTCGCGGGAGCATTTGTGAGACCAAATGGCATCACCAGAAATTCATAGTGGCCTTCGTGGGTTCTAAACGCTGTTTTGTGCACATCTTTGTCTCGAACTCGGATTTGATGATACCCCAACTTAAGGTCAATCTTCGAAAAAATACACACCTCATTCAACTCATCCAACAACTCGTCGATCACGGAATGGGAAACTTATCCGGTACGGTTGCCCGATTCAGAGCTCGATAGTCCACACAGAACCGCCAGCTCCCATCTTTCTTTTTAACTAAAATGACTGGGCTGGAAAATGGATTGGTGCTTGACCGAATGATGCCCGCGACTAACATGTCACTGACCAGCTTCTCAATTTTATTTTTCTATGCGTGGGGGTACCTATACGGTCTTACATTTATTGGATTGGTCCCTTCTTTCAGATGGATGCTATGATCAACTCGGCGCTGTGGAGGAAGCCCATCAGGTAAACAAAAAACATCTTCGAATTCCTTCTGCAAATTTTCAAACTCGGGTCGATATTCCTCCATCGTTTCCGTCACTGTTATTTCCCTATCTGCCTTCGGAATGCCCATGGCTCTAAAATCGATGAGGAAGCCTGATCCTCCGACTGCCAACGTCTTGTTTAGCATTTTCAGCGTCACTTCCATTCGAGTCAGGGATGGGTCTCCCTTCAAACTCACCCGGAGGTCCCCAATGGAGAAAGCCATTGTCAACTCCTTCCAGTCCACGGTCATCGATCCTTGTTTCTGTAGCCATTGCATACCAAGAACCACGTCCAAATTGCCCAACTCAAGCGGTAAGAAATCTTCCACAATTGTCATAACTGGTAATTCCACTGTGAGACCCTTGCACATCCCTTTTCCTTCACGGCTTTTTCAGACCCCATGATCACGCCATAGCTAGAGGTTTCAGACATTGGGACATTCAGGACTTCGACTAACCGAAGGGACACAAAATTGTGGGTAGCGCCACAATCGATCATGATGACTACCTCTCCGCTTTCCACTTTTCCTTTTAGCTTAAAGGTTCCCGACGTTTTGAGTCCCACCACTGAATTTAGGGATAGTTCCACCACCGGACTAACCTCAGTCATCGCTTTCTCTTCTTCCGCCTCCTCCATTATTTCGTCTTCCACGTCATCCGCTACCACGTACAGCCATAATTCTCTATTCTTGCAGCGGTGTCCTTTGCTAAATGGTTCGTCGCACCGATAGCACAACCTCTTATCTCTCCGTGCTTGTAGCTCAGAGTTCGTCCACCTTCGTCACGGATTGTCGCGCCGCCAGAAGGAAGAAGATGCGTTAGGGTTGCCCGAAAAATTTTGATTTGTGTTTTCATGAGGTATCTTCTCGGCTAAAGTAACCACTCGGGTTATCAAACTTTCGGGGCTCCGAGTCGTACTCTTCTGGGCCGCTTGCCCATCCTTGGCATACGGGCTGGAGGCAGATCAGGCCGTCTCAATCTTTTCCTCCGCCAACTGGGTCGCGTCCATCATGTCTTCCAAGCCCACTGCCTTCATAGAAAATACCTTCGTACGTATTATTGGATCCAGGCCGTTCGTGAACGTGTTCAGCAAGACGTCTTCTGCCATCTCCGTGAGGGGCGCCGATAGTTCTTCGAATTTTTGCAGGTACTCTGTGACTTTTCCTTCTTGTTTGATTGCAAAAAATCGAGCGCACTGGGTACCTTGTTGACGGCAACAGAATCTGGTATAAATTCTCAATTTCAACTCCGGTCATGACTTGAACTTCCGTCGGTTTTATGTCCATCTGAACCAGCTGAGAGCCTTCCCTTCCAAGCTTACAATCGCAATTTTTAACTTCTTTTTTTCATTCAGTGGGTGTAGTTAGAAATAGTGTTCAGCCCTATAGAACCATCCATCCGGGTCTTCCCCATTGAAAACCGGCATCTCGAGTTTCTTAAACTTAATCCGATCCTGCCCTCCTGCTGCTCGCGCATTTGCAACTATTCGACTTCTTCTACGCCATCTCCCTCCTCTGATGATTCATCCGTTCTAGCCTTTCTTTTTCCTGTAATTTCAGAGGTTGGTAGTTGACTCGTTCTGTCCTCATACAAGTCTACCAGCATCGTGTGCAACTTCTACAGCGTTTTCTCGAATGAACAGTAATCTCTGTATTTCGTTCTTAATCATCCCAATGTTCGTCTCAGTTGCAGCCAACCTTTCCTCAATCTGTTTCTGTGTCATTTTGCTCCACCTCCCCAGGTTGTCGAACGTCTCTAATACCACTGTTATGCTCATGGTTGCCCGCAAACAGAAAAACCCAACAAATACTATGGACCAAGCTTCCTACACAGAGAGTTACACAGCCTTGCCCAGGATATTAGTACCCTGTATTTGATATATATATATAAAGTCCAGCAGTCACTTCTCCAATACTAAAACAGAAAGCAAGAAGATAAAATGCAGCAGCCAAATAAGAGGGTTGTTCTCTCCCTATGAACAACAGTTCAAACCAAAAGCCCAATAACCAAGATAACTAACCTTAGTCAAACAAAGCCTATTTATACTCTTCTTTTTCCTAACCAAAAAGTAGCACAAAGACTAATACTATTTTACCCCTGGACAGCTTCGAGAGTTACTTTTTTACCCCTTCTTCTATACACCTGCTTAATGGGAGGCCTAGCACTGTCGCACCCCTAAGGGACTTCTTCTTAGGTATTTGGATAATACGGCATGATTGAAGTCTCCAATGAAAACTTGTCGATTCAGCACCTCCAGATACGCTGAAACAACTTTACCACTCACCACATGCCACTGTTTCTCAAAAAATAAAGCTGGAAACCATCCAGCTAATCAGCGTTAAGAGGCTCCATATGAAACACACCAACCTTAACTTCCTTGGCAGTGTACTCACGCAGAAGAAAAAAATTCATGTCATCAGTTACAACTCTCTGTAAACTATTCAAGGCCGCCAAAATTTGGCGCTCATTAGGCTAGTCAGATATGAATAGAGAAGTAAAATAAGAAACAAAGAGAGAAGATATACCCTCCTAATTTGTAATCCACTTCCCATTTCCGTCATCAATACCTGAAATAAAATTTTTCTTCCTTCCCATGGACGCTTGCTGATGAAACCACTTTGTTTTTGTCACTCCACTTAAGCCAACATTTACGAGATCATTGCCTCTAATATATTTCTTCGAGTGTCAAAATACCATCAAACTTTCTCTCCAGTTTGTGGATCAAAATGAAGTCAGGATCACTGCTATCCATGAATTACGTTACAACTGTCGTAAACGTGACCTAAGTTCATTCATTAAGAAGCGATGAAATTCCAAACAGTCACTGCTACGAAAACATACCTCTTGACGTTTATTAACTATTAAGAATCCATAGTTTTGATGTTTTTTCTTTAAAATCACCAATTCCTTGACAAAAAAACATCAAGTATGTAGAAATAAAAACGTCAAAATAGACACTCTTTCAAGTAATAAATTGAATTGGGTTTATAATATGTACCAATTGGTCCCTAACACAACAACATGTATATTGAACTATGCTAACTTTAATATTTAATGTGCTTATTATTTATACTACAGTGATATTCTATAAAAATACTGTCAAATCACTGTCAATCAATGATAGAAGCCTATCATTGTCTATCATTGGTAGAATCTAAAATTTTGTTATATTTTATAAATATTTTAGTTCATGTTACTATATTTGAAAGTATCTATTTTCAAATCCTTTTTCAATCCTAGTAATATTTTAATAATCCAGGGGTTTAATCAAAATTATGAAAGTTCAGTATCTATTTACAAAATTAAATTTCAAAACCATAAAAGTTTAATATATATATATATATATATATTCCAAATTAGTCAAGCTGCAATAATCTCTCTGATTCTCCATGGAAAATAAAATAACAAAAAAAAAATCTCTCTTCATGGATCCTCATCGTCATACCCTTTATAAAAGTTGAAAAGTTGAATTGACTTTATTATAAAGAAAAATTATTTTTAATAAAATAAAATTATTTTATTTTATTAAAGTTTAGATTATAGTTTTATTTTTGGTTCTTATGTTTTAAAATGTTACATTTTATAGATTTTAAGTTTTGAACTTATTTTTATTTGCTTTCTATGTTCTTAAGGATGTTACATTATTCATAAAGATCATGATTTTTTCTTCTTCTGATAACTAGATTTAAGTTTATATTTTAAATGTCTAGTAAATACTCAGCATTTCAAGTCATTAGTGATATTGCCTACTTAATTTAATTTAATAAAACTAACTGCTTTTCATTAATTTTTAATATTTATGAAAATTAAATTAAAACTTTTACTTTATAAATATTTTAAATTAATTAATTGGACGTTAACATCAACCACTTCCGAAAATTGAGTAGAAAAATGTGAAATATTAAAATCTAAAAACCAAATAAAAATTTAATTCAAAATTAATCCAAAAGATTAACATTTTAAAATTTAAGAACAGACACAAATAAAGTTAAAAAAAGTTAAATTTAAGAGCAATGATTAGGTGCATCATAGGTTGTACTTATCTACATGCTTCCCATTTATCCACCACACAAATATAAGATTAAAAGTTACTTTTTTAAAAAAAGCTTTTAATCATATTTTGTGTGGTAGAGATATGAGGAAGTACCTAGATGGGTGCTTTCGGGATGCACCCAAGTATTTTCCTAAATTTAAATATAAAAATGTAACATTTTAAAACTAAAATACTTTTGAAAATCTCTTCACTCAAAAGTTATTTTTCCAATAAGTCTTCAAATACCTAATATTAAATTAATTCCCTCTCGTATAAGCAAAAAATGGCGTGTAGATGGAGTAGAATAAAAACAATATCGCCGCCATTGACAACAACCTTTAATTAACCTTATCTTCTCACATGGGAAGACATTGGGAAAATTCGACCACAGTTCATGTATGAACAAACCTTTGTAATAAACTAACAAAAAAATATGGATAAATATATTGTTTCCCACAAAATTTGATTAATTGCCTTGTTTTTTTCAGCTATAAATACAAGGCATGGGAAAGCCTACAAAAAACATAATATATAAGTTGTTAAAAAGAGAGAGATCACATATGGAGATGAAAAACAAGGTTGCTTTGGTGGCTATGGTGGTTGTGATGGTGGTTATGGCTCGATCTGCCACCGTCACTGCTGCTGTGGATGAGATGATTGACCTCCCTGCCAACGGTGGAGCAAGTTATTACGATACGCCACCTCCTCCTCGTGTTTGTCCTGTTATGATATTACCATGCAAAACTGATTCTGAGTGTTCTCCATGCTATTGTGTTAATGGCTCCTGCATTTGAAAAGCAAAATGAAAAGGAAAAAGAACAAGTAGAATAAAGTTTGTCATTAATTAGTATTGATGTTTCATTTGTGTTTTTCTTTTTCTTTCTTTTTTTTTTTTTTTCTCTATGTTTAATGCAGAATAAACTTTTGCTTCCTTTTGCCCTTCAGCTTGTTGAAGTGCAAAAATAATACATTACTTTCATATTAGGGTTGATTATTATTGGTTTTTTATATAGTTTCGTAACAATAAACTACTACAAATTTGACTTTTTTTTATGGTCATGACCAAAAACCGTACAGAAATCTAATTTAAAGCTTAAAAGTTAGTATTAAATTTAAAAATACATATATTGAGTTATAAAGCATTAACAATTATTTATGTTTAAGTTGACGTCCACAAAGATCAATAAAAAATAACTTTGTTGACACAAAAATGTGTAGGTTTTATTGAAATAATGAGAAATAAATAATTTTCGGTATTTTGCCTTTTTGGTGGACAAATGAACGTCAAGAAATTTTTTTGTTGACGTTCATTACTCGTCAAGAGAAAAGTTTATATTTTGACCATCATTGAGCATCAATGAATAAGCCCAAAATGACAAAACGATGTTGTTTTTGCTTCTTCCTTTTCTTCTTCCTCAAGCCCTCACCGTTGGTTTTTCTTTTCCTTGTGTGCCCTAATCCTCTCCCGTCACGCAGCTGTCGTGAAGCCCTCATCAAGCTGCCATCGTGAAGAAGCTACCCTCAGTACCATCGTAAACCCTAAATCCTCTTGGAACTGGCATTAACTTGATTATGCTTAAAATCAATTGAAACTACATCAGTTTTAAGTAATATAGATTCAAAACTTTGGGTTTCATATATTTTCTCTAAAAATACTATTTTAAACTTTTAGTTCCTTATAAACTAGAATTATTACTGATATATTTGTGGATATACGAGTAGGTATCAGTTAAAATCAAATGATATATATGTCTAGGTCATAATTAATATATAAGCCAACAAACTTGGTTTGTATTCAAAGTCAATATTGGTTTGTATCAGGACTTCTCAAAAATTGAGTGTTGGAAAAATACCGTCGGTGGAAAATGGAACAGAAGAAATTAAATAGCTGCAAAACAAAAAACAAGTTAGTATGGTTGGCTGAGTCGTGGATCTCGCTCTCTTTAAGACGTTTCGCGGCTCTGCTCGGTTGTGAAAACAGTGTAATCTTGCCACGACATCCCCAGGATTAAACAGCCTAAACTTCGATCGAAATTGCACAGAGACCGATCGAAAACTGACACTTTATTGGAAAAAACAAATGCTCGGAATGACAAAATAAAATAAAAATAATAAACTGAAATTATTTTTTGTCTGAAAAAGTATGTAAAAAAACGAGAGGGTGAGGGAGAGGAAGTAAGACTATGGAAGTGTGTAAAATTTTGTGTGTTAAATGAAAGGGGGAAGGGGAGGTTTAAATAAGGTTGAAGTGGACTAAAAATAGAGGGAGGTGCCCATGGGCCACGCATGCTGACCGAGGCAGATGGGCCGCACGCTAACCGCCCACGCGCCCACACGCGCTTGTTGTGCCCTGTGCCCACGCGTCCACACGGGCTTGCTGAGCGCCTGCGCCCACGCGCCCACGCGCTCACACGTCGTGCCCACTCCCACTCTAATCGCTTCTGTTGCTCGATTCTCGTGCCTACATTGACTCGGGATTTGAATTAACCTTTTTTTTCGTATTTTTTTTATCAACAATCCCCCACTCGAAAACTTTTCTAACAACAGTTCCCCATAAGAAATATATTTTTTTAAAAAAAATATTTTTCGTCGAACATTATCAATCCATATAATACTGTGCATAAGCAAAGGTGTCTGTCGACTTGAACCTTTACGTAGTGAAGATGATTTA
>JBBPDJ010000021.1:16163517-16223975 GCA_037974625.1 Cucumis cinereus | reverse complement strand
TTGCCCTATTCCCAATGCATTAAATAAAATAAAGGTAATAATGTAACCCATATTATTATAACCATCAATATTTTATTCTTTCCAAAAATAACCCAAAAATATAACTTTACCAAAATTAATAAGATAAATCATAATATAAAATTTCAATTTACCTTAAAAATATATTTGGGATGTTACAAGACATTTACACTATGGAATACACATGAGTCTCAATACAAAACTAATAACAATAACACAATTGTTTCTATCACTCGTATGCTGCTAAAATTTAATATGTAATATTATGTTTCACTCAAATCATTTGTCTTAATAGATATCGAATAAAATCCAATTTAATTATATTATCATGTAAATATCGCAATTATAAAATATTATAGAAAACTTATATGAATGTCTTAGTAAATAAAATTTATATACGGTAGAATTCCAAACATATTCGAATGTACTAACTAAAATTAAAAAAAAATTAAATTTAAAATAATATATGAACATGCATATTACAAAATTTAAAATTAAAAATTAAAAAAAAATTAGATATGTATATTGAAAATTACAAATTTGAAAATCTAAATAATATATACATTTGAAGAGTGGAAATATAAAAAATAAAAATTTAACTAACATATAAATATTTAAAAATTAACAAAGAAAAAAAATATAAATAAAAGAAAGAAGGATCTAAATATATATGACAAATTAAAGACAAATAAATGAAAGAAAACTAGAACTGCCATACCAGGGGTTCGAACTCAGGTCTTCACTACACATGAGGATGCTGCAGGCTTGCTAATCAAGATACAAGCCAAACACAATTTTTATTTTATTAAAAAATAAAATTATATGGATAAGAAACAAAACAGAAAGAAACTAGTTTCTCAAATTTGATCATAATCTTAGGAACGTCTCTCAAATTCAAAATACAAAAAATAAAAACAATTATCAAATAAGTCGGTTTCTTAGAAAATAAAAACAGAAAACAGAACACGAAAATGTTATAAAACAGATCTTAAGTGTTCATCACCGCAACTTTGTATAATTCAGATTTAAGTCAAACACATCATTATTAGTATTTTAAGAATTTTAGAAAAAGATTTACAATCTTTTTAAGTACAAAATTGAGAAATTCATAACATTAAATGTGTGCATATAATAATTTTTGTGAATTAGGAAACAAATAATAAATGTGGACTAAACGAGGTGGGTATTAAATTAAACACATAAAATTTAAAGGTTGAGGACACCATTAGAGACTTTTCACTTAATGCTTGAAGTATGAAAATGGATAAGTTTTGATTGGCACAAAATTTCATTGATTGGCTGCTACTTTCCTCTATAAATTCAAGGCTTAGGAAAACAAATATAAAACCATAAGAATTAGTTGGGTTTAGAAAAAGAGAGATGGAGATGAAAAATAAGGTTGCTTTGGTGGCTATGGTGGTTTTCATGGTGGTTATTGCTCAATCTGTTACCACGATTGCCATAGATGAGACGATTGAGCTTCTGGCCGTTGATGGTGCAGAAAACACACCGAGAGTGTGTCCTGCTACACTTTTGCCTTGCAAAACAGACTCTGAGTGCTCTCCTTGCATCTGTAACGTTAAATCTGGCGCTTGCATTTGAAAATTACAAACACAAGATCAAGAACAATTGTTTCCATCAATATCTACCTATGGTCCTTTTTTTCTTTTAAATCAGGAATAAAAACTTACCTTTGGAACAATTTGTGTTCATGTTTTGTGTTGTAATTATTATATTGATGTGTGCAAAATCAATTAGGTTGATTTCATTTGTTTCCATTTACAATCTCTCTAATTTAGTTAATAAAAAATGTCTCTAAAGAATAAAAAAAAAAATGATTGCCATAGACCTTTAGAGACGGAAAAACAAATGTCGCATTGAACGTTGATAAAGCTCCGTTGATGAAAAGTTTCAATTATAGATGGTTTTGGTATTTACAAATGCATACTTTTAGTCTCTAAATTTCAAACATTCAAGTTTAAAAGTCAAATGATTTTTTAAAATTATTATTTTAAGGTTCACATGATATTTTAGGTTAAAAATCATAATTAAAATAATAAAAATTACTCAACTCTTATCTCCTTCTTCAACACTCTTTAAAATAATTAAAGAAAATTTTCTGAATACCTTTTAAATCTATTTTTAAAAATTTAGAGGCTCCTTCCTAACAAATGTACTAAAGACTCAAAAGGTAAATTTTAGAATTATCGATGCGGCTGAAAATTCAATGACTAAAAAGTAATTAAATTTTCCGCAGTATTATAATATTCTCTATATATACAATAACATTACTTAATAAGTAATATTTTCTTCCCCTCAGCCCTACTTTAATTATTTCAATATTACTTGATAAGTAGGGTAAATTATAAAAAAAATCTAATTTGTGTTAAAAATGCTCATGAACTTTTAAAAGTTTCAAATATATATTTAAATTGTTAAAAAGACATAAAAAATATCGTTGTCGTTACTTTTGGATGTAAACCATTAAAATTTAGTTTCAATAGTATCTTTAAATTTTTAAAAATTTGAAAAGTAGCCTTTAAGTATATTATTGTCATATAAAAAGCAAGAAAGATGAATTAAGATTGTGTTTTAAATTGCTTTTGAGAGCATTAGGTAAAAAAAATAAAAAATGGCAATTGTTTTTTAGTGTAGTAAAGTTGATTATGAATGAATTTGTTAAAATCACGTTCTCGCACTTTTAAAAATTTTAATTTTTTAGCTTTTAAATGTAGATTATTGTAGGGTCAGCTATTACTTCTGTAACGCTCTGAGTTTAGGAGGGGACATGAATGAACCGATACCACATCTGAATGAGAGGGATCCTAAGTACATGAAAGTAAGGTTAAAAAGACTTAAAAGAAATAAAAGTTACTACCTATACCAACTAGGTATACCTTCCTTTTCGGTAGCTCAATCATAAGAACTTCAAAGTTAAGCGTGCTTAGCTTGGGAAATCCTGAATCAACCCGTGTTGGTTTGTGGGGACAATTTTCACTCTAATAAATCTTTAACACAAGTATGGATGATATGGATGATGCTATCAGGTCGCAGGGGAATGTCGGAGCCTTTAGGGGCAGAATCTGAATTTCGAGTCCTGGTCCGAATCTTGGACCTAGGGTGTTACAACTTCTTGCATGTTTTAATTTTTAAATTGTATCATTCATTTATTAATTAAAGTTAATTTTGTTTATGTAGTATATTTCTTATACAACCAAATTTTATATCCTAAAATTTTCAAATTGATTAATTCATCAATTGTTTGTTTAATAAAATATCATGTTTTTAAATAAAAAAAAAAAAAAAACAAACTGCACCTAGCTCTCTTTTATTAACAAATATTCTAATAATTAACGATACTGTAAAGCAAATAAAAGCTATGTTTAAATTGAAAGCATATATGATTTTACATATAAATAATTGTTTAAAAATATATATTATCAAAAAAAAAAACAAATGGGGAATTTTTTAAAATAAGCAAAATGGGGACTTTGTAAATATAAAAAATGGACCCCACTATTTATAAGTTCAAATATTTCTACTTTCCTTATAGCCCAATAGATGTTGATAGAAGTCTATCAGCGTCTATCAATGATATACTAGTATTATTGATAGACACTGATAGAAGAAGTCTATCAATGTCTATCGGTGATAGAAACTGGTAGAAGTTTTATTGATAGACGTTGATAGAAGTCTATCAATGTTTATCGGTGATAAAAACTGATAGAAGTCTATTATGGATAGAGGCTGATAGAAGTCTATCAGTGTCTATCAACGATAGAAACTGATCGAAGTTTATTATTGATACTATCAATGATAAAAACTGATGCAAGTCTACTACTAATAAAAATTGATAGAAGTCTAGTTATCAGTGTCTATCAATTTTTTTTTCGCTATTTTTAAAAATAATTTTGCACTTTTTTTATTCATAAAAATTTCTCAAAAAAAAGTTATGCAAATTGTGATTGTGGATTTATTTTAGTCATCTTTTTAATTACAAGAACTCACTGTTACTTTATCATCATTGTAATCTACTTATTCAGGTTTAAAACTTAAATGGATTACAAAGTAATTCATTTCATTTCATTTCTTGTCATTAGACAGTAATTAATTTTAAAACTACGAGTTAAAACTAAGCCTTAGAGATACCAAATAATAATAATAATAATAATACTTAACCAACTATTACAATCTGCAACGTTATAAAAATAGATAATAAATGTACTTATATGCATGATCATGATTTAATTTGAACTAATCATTGAGCAATATTATTAATAGTCTCAGGGTTCAATCTTCTATTTCATAATATATAGAAGAAATGGTGATGAATAATGAACCAACATATATTTTCTTTTTAATTGAAATGGTACATATTTACGTGATTATTATATACCGTCTGATAACAATATAATAGAATGCATGTACTAATTACTGTAAATGAGCATAGTTAAGTTGTCATATAAACTCATACTATCAACTTCAATATTAGAGATTTAATTCCTACCACACACATTATCCAAACCCTAAAAATTTTGTTTTGAGTTTTTGTTTTTATAATTTCTTTTTGAAATAGAGATGTTTTCAAATATAGCACAATGAACAAAAATATTTATAAATATAACAAAATTTCGTAATCAATTAGTATCTAATATTTGAACTTTAAACTATATTTATAAATATTTTAAATAATTTTTTTATTTGAAATAATTTCTCTTAAAATTATCTATGGAATAAATGGATATTTTATTGATAATTTTATCGAAATTTATATAAAACTAATACTTCAATATTTTAACATTTTAAGCTGTGATCAATAGTCAATATAGGCAATTTCAATACTTTTCAATTACCAACCACTGCCAAACATTATTGACTTTAGGGACTTAATTTATGATGGATTTCTTCAACTATTCATCTTTATCTATTAAATTAAAGTAATTAATATAATAAACAAATATAGACAAAGGTGGAATACTGATAATTCAATGCATTTCAATTATCAAAATCAACTTGGTCTCTGTACAAAAATATAATGCAAAGTTTTTTCTTTCAAAAAATTATAAAAAAAAATAGACAAAATTTCAAAACAACCTTCCCATTTTAGACATTTTCTACAATTTATCAAAATTGACTTAGGGAGACAGATTCAATAAAATTCATCCCCACCATAACACCCTTCCTTTTTTTAGTCCTAATTAAGAACTTTGGACAAGTGTTTAAATTATTGTTTCACTTAACTTGTTTAAGGGCATAAAAGAGTTAAAAAGTCATTTTTGTTATTTTAAAAAGCCACCACATATAGGAGTAAAGATCTTCAACTAATTGTATTGTCAAACATACACACAGTCAGATATAGATCTATTGAATTTCATAATCTCTAGCAGCTGTGTAAATTTAACCATCGTTCTTAGTACATTTTACATATTTGATTACCCATTTTACAACTTTCCAGTGATTTTTCCTTGGACAGCCCGTAAAATAGCTGCTAACATATATTGCATAAGATAAATCTGGACGAATACATGTTATTACTACGTTGGTTTTCATTAAATTCCAAAATTTCCTACCTGTTATAGGTATTTTGTAATTTTACATTACCTACGTAGTAAAGGTATTTTTCTATTTTTGTATATGCCGCCCTTTGTCATGACTAAGTTTTGTGTTTGGACTTTGATGACTAAAGCTTTGATTATTTGAAATGATAGCCTGATGGAATAGTCACTAACTTTGCAACATGATCAATATAAAACCTCTTAACTACACACTAACTAAGAAACTCAACTGTGTAGTTATATGAGTTTGTTACCATCTTGTTCCTAACAATTTCCTTACCTAATTTTTGTAATTGGACCTAACATCTTTCCTATCTAATTCTGTGATTAATTTAACCTTCAACTCAACAATCTCGTATATGAAAAGCTAGCTAAAAGCACATCATCCACGTACAGGAACAAAAGAATAGATGCATCTTTCAAAACATGTTTAACGTAAGTTCAACTATCATAGTCACTACTACTGAATCTATTTTTAACAATATAAGTGTCAAACTTTTTATACCACTGTCTTGATAATTGTTGAAGTGACTTCTTCAATCTACGAACAAAATGTTTTTATTTTATTTGAAACGTACCTAAAATGTGCGTTATTTTTCTCTTATTTAAAGTTTTTTTATTAGATTTAATGTGTTTGATAGTGTTTATCGTTGAAATATCTAGAAAACGAGCATTGGAAACGTGAAGAATATTAAAAAAAGAAAAAACCTTGAAAATAGGGCAGTGTCATAGCGCTAGACTGGCGTTTCAAACGTGAGAGCTTAGTTATTTGGTCATCAAAGAGCGCCACTGGGCTCTATCGTAGTGCAGCGCAATGCTATGGCAATGGGTTGTGCGCGATGGGGGATATTGTGGCCAGCTTTACAAAATTTAAAAAATTTCTTATTTTTGGTAAGTTCTTTGAGGACCAAGTTTCAATCTTCGATATATTTGGAAGCCCTTCAACACTCAAGGTATGAAACTTAGCATGACATTCAAACCTAAAAAGGTGAGATTTTGCCTTAGAAAGTTAGAGAGTGGGAAGAATTACTTTGAAAATCACCGTTCGAGATCTCGAGGTTTTAACCGAGAGGAGATTGGTGAGTTCGATCAAAGAAGAATCATCACAAAAATGGATTTTTCTGGTCCTTTGCTTTTCTTTATACTACCACAAAAGTGGGTTTCCATGACACTAGGGTGAAATTAAATTGGGTATGGAGTGGAGAAAAGTGTCGTAAATGAAAAAGTGCATTTTTGGTCGAAAAAGACGAAATTTTTGGATTTTCGTTCATTCATGACGGTTTTAAAATATCATGGATTTACGAAATTTATTAAACGTCATTGATTAATTTAATTAATTGTTTTTAAAATAAAATAAGAAAAAAAATGGATGGATGTCTTAATTTATTTTAAAAACAAATAATTAAATTAATCAATGACGTTTAATAAATTTCGTAAATCATTTTTTTGAACTTCATTTTTTCAGTTCAGTTGTCGTTGCCGACTTCAACATCCGTCCATTCGCCGCCTTTAGCGCCACTAGTTTGTTGACTTCAGCATTGTTTGTTCGTTCGTCCATCCGTCCACTTTTTTCTTCTTTTAGTTAATTTCATTTTAGGGTTTTAGAGGCAAGGACAGGAAAGACTTTGGAGAGTATGTGATATTTTGTCCATCATCATCATTTTCTATTTTGCCTCATTGTCGTCATCTCCCTCACAACGTCTCTCTCATAAACTTGGTTAATTTCCAATGGCAGTGAGTCCAACTCCGAAGGTAAGTTCACTTTTCCATCTCTCAAATCGTTCTCTCTCTCTTGTTTTCCTCGCCGACTTTGTTTTTAAAATTTTAAATCCTTGATTTTAATTTTTGATATCTATCCTTCTTCCTTACCGTTGGATTCAATTATTACATTACACAAAAGCCTACTCCTCTCTATCCACTTCCACAACAACCTTTATTAGTATGCTCAAAACTTGTTTGATGAAATGTTGCACAAAGTTTTAGCTTAAAATGAATCTCAAAACCGCAATTCCTCTTACATTACTACTTTAGCTTAAAATGACTAAAATGAATCTCAAAACCGCAAAACCTGTTTGATGAAATGTCGCACAAAGTTTTAGCTTAACATGCATAAAGTTGTCAACTAGGTCCATGACTTCAAAAGCATAGTCGTGGACCTCGTCCACAACTTCGGTCCAAAAAAAACCCTTTTAAAGCACGATTCTACCTTCCTCTTTCTTCTTCATCTCATTCTTCATGTGCCCAAAAAATCAATTGTTTTCTTCCTCCATTTTTATCCGCCAGCATTATCAAAGGAAGTCGCCGCCCAATTGCTGTCTCCATCGCTGTCAAAGTTATCGTGTCATCGTCGTCGCCGCCGCTAAGATATGAATATTTTTAAAATTTTTATGTATTTTATTTTTTACAAGAAGAATACTAACCCTCGCCATTGTTTCTCTTCTTTGCATCCATTGTCGATTGTCGCAGCAATACATTTGCAGTCGTTCGCCGTCTGTCGTCGTCGCCGTTTGTTCAAGTTATGAATTATTTTCTTAATTTCGTTAGATAAATGTTGAATTTTAGTATTTATATTATGATGTTTATAGTTGATCAAGCATTAGTAGATGTACAACAAATTATTCAGCAGACAAGACGACTCAACGTTGCAGACACGGATCGAAGACGTGTTCGATATAGACGACGACGACAGGGCGAAGATGTTGTAGAGGAGATGTAGATAATGTTTGATTGTAATTCATATTGTTTATTCATATGGAACAAAGAGAATATGTAAATTAAAAACTTCGTAACCACTCGATTTTATTGGGTAAAGACGTTTTAAAATTAAGTTTAGTGTTTACTGAAAAAAAAAAAAAAACTATTATTTTATTTTTTACCCTCCTTTCTCTCAATTTCTTTCTACATCAACATTAATATCTAGTAATTAGTAACTACTATCCTAAGAGAAAAAGTAACTTTAAGGGTCACATTGAACTATTGAATAAAATTACTTTTGAGAACTTAGGAACTAGAATTGATACATGAGTACAAGCACTTAGGATCTAAGAACATGAGTAATTCTCTCCTTTTTTTTCCATTGAATTTGAGTGAATTTAGGTAACAATATAGTTTGAGTAATTTGATCTAGATTAACCTATGAAAATAGGTAAAGTTATAATTTCATATCTTTAATTAGCTTTGAGAAAATTGATTGTAAAGTTTGATATAAATTAAGAAAGAGAATATGTAAATTATATAGGGAAGAAAGAGAATAGGTGAATTAATTGGAGAATAAAGAGAAGGGGTAGATTAAATGGGGAAGAAAGAGGGATTAATTTAGGGTTAGGGAATTTTCTTTTCTTTTTTAATCTAATTCTGGTGGAGTCGTGTACCCGCTACACGACTTCTTGACAATAATTTAGCCAACTACACCACTTTTGTTTTTTTTTTTTCAACCCTACTCCATTTTTAACATTATTTTCAAAAAAAACTTATATTCTTGAAATTACTCCGATTAATTTGTTATTAGTTAATTTTATATTGCTACGTGTTCTCTAAGTTCAATGTTTCTTGCTTTGATTGTTTTGTTTTGTTCACTTTCTTTAAAGACTAATCTATTAATTTTGGCTTTCTATGTTAACTTTTCAACCCAAGTATTCTTTAACATTTATTTTCAGGGTCAGTGGTCATGAAAATTTCAATACCGGTACAAATGAGGTATGCTATTCAACTCTATTATAAGTTTGCCAACCTTTGTATTTCGCTGCAAATTTAAAATTAACCTTTTGTGTTTATGTGATTCAATTAGGTAAACTTAAAATTAACCTTTTGTGTTTATGTGATTCAATTAGGTAAACATGATATTTGTTATGGATGCATTGTTGGTTCAAGTATGGCCTCCATCTAATAATAGGTGTTGATTAAAAAAAAATACGGTTGCAGGTTATGGCCTTCATGTTTTATGCAAGCTTTAGTCCTTTGGAGGATCAATATTGTTACACTTTTCAATATGGCATGAGTTGAGATGTACTAAGCATTGGTTTTTTGCATTCTTGCAGCTTTTAGAAGAATCCCTTAGAGGAGAGAAGGCATGTCACCATAGATATGTTTTTTTTCACATTGTTTTGTTAATTTAAGTCTTGATGATCAATATATAGAACAATTTGTAGATATATGGCTACTTCGTTCTTTAAATTGTATGGGAAATGACAGGGTAAACGTGCTCCTTGACAATCAAAATTTCAATTTTATTAACAGAACAAAAGAGTAGAATTAAGTAATTATATGACTGTATAAATCATGTTGTGATCTAAAATATAATGACGTTGAAATACTGTTGGTATATAATCAATTTTAACACAACAAAACTGTTATCAGAAAGTATGTGTAGACAGTAATTAATTGCATGTTTAATAATAATTATAATTTTGGATTGCTATTAGCCTTTCATGCATATAGTTAGGAGAATAATAAAAGTTGTTGATGACAATGTTTAATGTCATGATTCTTAATTTGGTTCAAGATGTTAATTATCGTTTAAGATTGCATGAAAAAAGATTGTTTTTTATTGAAAATAATCCGGATATTAGTTTTGAAATTTTGGCATATTGTTCGTGCAAAATTCCATGATTACTTTAACTGCTACCTAATGATGTTGATAATAAAATCAACATCCTATAACACTTTTACTTTGAAATTTACACTTGGTTTGTTAAATTTACTTTGCTTTCACAAATAATTTAAAGTTTGGTTTTTATTTCTTAGTTAAAATTAATTGGGTTATAAAATAGATAAGCATAAACGGTTAATTAGATCTTTGATAATGATAATCAGCCTCTTAAGGTGTTATAATTACTATTGACCACGTGCGCTTGTGTGCATCATTGTTCAATGAAACCAAAGGATTGAGACCTACTGATTTCTTAGATATACAAACTCAAATTGTTCCTTAGATAATTCATCAGCCAACTGATCATCAACACTTCTTATACCTTCAAGATTGAAAACATATGGCTCTCAAAAGATCTACCATTATTAAGTGTTTTTTAACTCAATCTTAAATGACTGTCTGGTGTAAATGATGTCTGAAAATAAATGAGGTCTGAAAATAAGATGTTTGATAATAAACAATAATTATATTTGTATTTAGTTTATAAAATTAAGCCTGACAATCTAATATAATTGTAATAGATTAATTAATTATACAATAAATATCATTCATTGTATTGATAAAATTTAATTAATATTTACGAATTAATAGTGATTTAATCATAAATATTTAAAAATTGAGCAATTTATAACTAAAATAAAGCAATTAATATATGTAATGACCGTCATATATATTAATTATATATAAAATGTAAAACAGATGGAGAGAGGAATTTAGAAAACCCACAAAGTTAGAAGGAAAAAAGAAACTTTTATTTGTAGGAAATGATTATAGATAAAATAAAGTTAAAACATGTGAGACAAACATGAATTCTGAAAACCTTGGGTCAATTTTCATGCAGAAAGCCCTCCTGACCAAACAGTCACTAAAAGAGTTTGAAGACACGTGTAATGTTTCGAGTTTAGAGGAAGACACGAATAAACCGATATCACTTGTGAATGAGAAAAATTATGAGGGAATGAAAGTAAAGTTAATAAAGATTTAAAAGAATTTATAGTTACTCCCTATACCAACAAAGTACACTTTACTTTTCGGTGACTTAATCATAGGAACTCCAAAGTTATGCGTGATTAGCTTGGAACAATTCTTTGTTGAGTGACCTCTTGGAAATTTTCTTATGATGCATGTGAGTGAGAACAAAGCACGCTGAAAAGACCGTGTTGGTTTGTGAAGACAACTAGGCTCAGGAAAATGTCGGAGTCATTAGTTTCCAAATCCAAATTTCAAATCCTAGGCCTGGAACGTTACACATTGTTAACATATTTCTTAAAACTCACACTACCTAGCAAAACCCTAAAACTATTTTTCCATTCTTTATGCTTTTCCTTTAATTTTTCTTTCATAGCTTCAACTTCAACCACGGCTAATCTAGGTTTCCTTTGTCTTGACTTTCTAAGTGTTTATACACTTTTTTTTTACTTATAAACACTTAGGTTTCCTTTGTCTTGACTTTCTAAGTGTTTATACACTTTCTTTACTTATAAACACTTATTTAAACACTTATGGGCATTTGAAGCGCATAGTGAGTTATTATAGTCTATGAGTTAGAATAAACTGTGTGTTATTATAGTCTATGTTTGGGGTGTAGATTATTATAGTCCAAATTATAGCAATATGTAAAATAAATATTGGTTATCTTATACCATGTCTATTTTTTTTCTATTATTGTTTGTTATACATATATTTAGGTACATGAAATACCATATTTGGAAAACATAGGTCAAGCTATATCTTTCACCAATTTATACAAACTAGTTTCTACGTGGGATGCCAATGTTATAAAATTTTATAATATAACTTTTATTTTATGAAAAAGTGACATGTGATTTTATAATATACATCTTGTACATTATGTTGTTCATTTAATAAATTTAGTGTTATCTATATAGATGGTATTTAGATTTTACTAGGTTTTGAAATAAAATTGCATAGACTTTTGTCACTTTAACTAATTTGAAAAAATCATGGTTTTTTAATCATAATATGCTAACTTCAAACTGAAATAAACTAGTATTTTAATCTTGAATTCAATTATAGAAAAATTATAAGTTTTTTTTTTTATCAAATTATATTTGAGAAATAAAAAATCATAAAATTTTGAATTTTAATTTTTATTTGGCAGCTAAGTTTTTTTCAGCATTGTAATTTTCAAGTTTAAAAAATAATTCTAAGTTGAGTCAGTTAAATTCAAAACTAAGTTATGAATTTCTACACATATAGCCTAAATAAATATACTCATTACATATATATATATATATACACACACACACAATTAGTACAAAACGAAGCATGTATGTCAAGTTTATTTGATATATTTACAACACTATATATATATATATAATCCCCTAAAATGAAGGAAAGATTAATTTTAAACAAAGAATGGAAAAGAGATAATTTTAAATAGATAACCTAATAATAATAATAATTTAGAAAAAAACCTCAAAAAAAAAATGAGAAAGTGTATTTTAAAAAATATTATTATAATTAAACTAAGAGTCTATCTGTAATAACTTAGAAAAAGGTTTTAAAAAATTCCATTTTAACTTAAACACTTTTGAAAAATTTAAATTAAAACACAAATGTGTTTTAAAACATTTTTTTTTAAAAGAAAGTATTTGTATATACAAGTTTCCTTGGTTTGTTATATATACTAAAAATGTTTTTATTAAAATTTTTCAAGATTGATCGGTGACGACTGGAGGTTGGTTGGTGGCGGTTGCCGGAGTTGATTGTCGTAAAGTCGCTGGTGGAGTCACTAGAGGTGGTGGTCGAAGATTGGCCAATGATGATCACCGAGGTGATGTCCGAAAGTTGGTCGACAGACTTTCATTATAGGACACTCCACTGACTCTTAGTCCTATGGCCTTAGAAAGTCAATCTAAACATACTCATTGTAATGCCCCGGGTTTCCAAACCTTAACCCAAGATCGTTACTTAAGTAAAAATCATTAAATTCATTTTAAAAAGGCAAAGACGAAACAAAACAAATGTTTTAAATAAATCCAAGTAAAGTAACAAAGGGTTCCAAACGTTTAAATCAAACTAATAAAGAAAAATAAGAAAAAGAACCTAGACGGGATCCCTAAAATAGTTTTCTAACCAAAGTCATTACAAATAAAAGAAACCAACAAAAGTCTAAACATAAAGAAAATAAATGTCCAAAAACCGTAAGCGGAAGCAAAAATAGATTTCTCGGTCCCTCTTGTTATGGTCACTGGATTCCCTTGCCCCTCGCCGGTCCATTCTTACCTTTGCCTGAAACAAAACATAGAAAGGAATGAGTATAAAATATACCCAGTAAGGAACCCACTACTAATTCCATTAGGTGACCGTTAACTCTCCCTAATAACTCGTCAATTGATTTAGTAGGAACGATCATGTCGGAGCAATACGCCACACAGGCTTGCTAACCGACCCTGCCAGGACAATACGCCACACAGGCTTGTCCGGTCAGAGCAATACGCCACACAGGCTTGCTAACTGACCCTGTCGGAACAATATGCCACACAGGCTTGTTAACCAACCCTCGCGACAAAACGCCACACAGGCTTGCCGCACCATTTCCACCACCAAGTACAAGTCATTAAGTAAAGTTAACAGACACCATAACCAACAATCAACTCAGAAACACAAAGTGACCACAACATTTTAATCCTCATACATCAGATAACACTTAATCAACACACAACAGGTCATGCATAATCCAAACAACAATTATACAAGAACCCGAAGTTAAAGCCATAGTACGAACGAAAATAACCATCTTTCACCCTTATTCGCCAAAGACATGGATTCAGTAGAAGTATTCCTTACCTCAAATTTCAGAGTTTTCCTTACTCGAACTAGCCTCCAATCGACCCTAAACAATACGAACAATCGATCAATAAACCTTCTCCAAAGAAAATATTAATTATAATCCTTCATAAACCAAACCTAAACTCACCAACAACCAACAACGAGCAAAGACAGCAGAGACAAGAAGTGACAGAACACAACTCGGCTCAGCAGCTCGGCTTGACGGCTTGGCGGCTCGGCTCGGCGGCTTGGCGGCTCGGCTAGGGAGAAGTGGATCTGGGCAGTGCGCAGACGTGACGTGGCTCGCGGCTAGGGAAACAGATCTGGCTGAGCACGCGTCGCGGGCGGCTGGGAGACGAACGACGTAGCGTTGGCGGCATGCGGCTTCCTCGGCTCGGGTGAGGTGCAGATCTGTTTCCTCGGCTCGGGCGGCGTGCGGCTTCCTCGGCTCGGCTTCCTCGACTCGGCTCGCGCAAGGAGGGCGGTTGGGCGAGGCTTCGGCTGACGCGGCTGGGGCGCACGACAACTGCTGCGAGGCTCGGCGAGGCGGACGGAGCTGGGCATCGGCTGCTTGGAGATGCGCGAGGCTGAGGCGGCTGGACGCAGCGCTGGCACGAGATGGATGGTGTGAGGAGCGACTAGGCGTGGAGTTGACGTGGGGCGCGGCTGGGTGTTGTTGGTTGGCGGAGGCGCAAACACGCGAGGTGGCTGGGCTCGCTATCGGCTCAGCATGGGGAAAGAAAAGGAGTGCGGCGGCGGCAGCGACATTGGCGGCAACTAGGGTTAGGGTTTGAAATTAGTGTGTTTTTGCAAGAAAATAAAGATTGGGGAGGGAGATGAAGTGCACGTTTCTCAATGTGCATTAAATAAAATAATAATAATAATATAATTAATATAATTATAACTTATATTATTTTATTTCTTTCCAAAATTAAACCCAAAAATAAACATCCCAAAAATACAACTTTACCAAAAAATTAATAAGATAATTAATAATACAAAAAAATACAAATTACCTTTAAAAAGATTTGTGATGTTACACTCATTATCTCCATCAAAATCTAATTACATGAACTCCTCTGAACTTCCAAAACCTTCATTATCTCTACTTCAAGTTCATTCACAAATTAACATAATTACCGAAAGCAAAGATCTTCACAAAAACTTGTATAAAGGCTATTGATTCATATACCTCAATTGACAATTCTTCTCATACTACCTTCCTTCCTCTGTTATCTCTCTCCCATGTTTTCTGTTTCTGCTTTCTTTCTGTTTTCTTTTCTTCTTTTTTTTTCCCCCTTTTTCCCAAAATCCCTTGGGAAGGTTGTGAATCATAAGCATATCATAAATGGACTCCAAATCGAACTTGTAGTTGAGAACATAATGATCCGCCATCAAAGAGTTGAAAAAGAGGAAGAAGAATTAGAGGGATGAATCATGGTGTTAATGAATGAAAAACTTGAAATCTAAGCAGAAATTAAAAGGAGAAGAACCAAAGGAAGAACATAGAGAAAGGAGGAACTTGTTCATTCGAGCTTCGTTCTCACAACACAACCATTTATGAAATTACCCGCATTTTGATTACGTTTGTACAATTCTGCTTTACTGTTTTACTCATAAACTTGATACGAATTCTATGTACCATGAACTCTTCTCACTTCTACACATTTCCAACAATATTATCTCAAGTAAGTTTAATACATTAATTTTTGGGTTGTGTCTATTTAGTATATGAACTTTAAAAGGTGTTTATAGAGTCTAAACTTTTTACTTCGTCCAATTAATCCTTCAACTTTTTGAAAAGCATAAAATGTCTTATAAATTCTTAAACTTTCTAATTTATATCTAATATGTCTAACTTCCCTTCCCTCTTCTCCAATCCAAATATGACTCAACTGTTCGCCAAAAGAAGGGTTTCAACTTTCTATTACATTAATGAAAGTAGACTATATATATAAGAAAAAATGGAGGCAAACAAAACATTAATGGTCTTTTATTATTACTTATTTGAACACAAACAATAGAATACAAATTTCAGCAGCTTAAATCATTAATCTAAACGGAAAGTAACCATTGAAGAGCTTGTGTTGCATTTCCTAATTCCATACATTAGCAGTTGTTAAACTGGAACAACAGGCCTAGCTGCTTTAAGTGCTTCCTTAATTCTCTCCACAGCAGCCTGTAGTACACTGAGGGATTCCGCGTATGAAATCCGAATGCAACTATCATCACTGAATGCATCCCCTGGAACCAAAGCAACCTGAAAATTCGAACAACCATGTAGATTGCACCTCTTAGGATGATAATAAACTAAGATAGGCTTAAATTTTAGAAGAACAATGAGAAAAAACCCAATAGTGAGAAAATATGATGTTTTGCTTCTTGATGAACCTCTACCTGGCCTTTCTCAAGAAGATATCTACAAAGCGACTCTGAATTGTTGATGACACCAAATCCTTCAACTTCAGATCCGTAGTAAGAGCTGAAATCAAGGAAGAGGTAGAAAGCTCCCTACAACAAATTACAAAATCTTCAGATATTACAGACATCAAAATTATGAAAGAATAAGACAAGGTCGGGTCAGCAAAGAACAGGCAAAAGGTTGTAGTTGGGACCTGAGGTTCTGAAATCTTGACACCTGCAAGTTCGCCAAAGCTTTTTACCAAATAATCACGACGTTCTCGGAAGGCTTTCACCATCGTTGCAACTGCTTCCCCACCAGCATAGCCCATTCCTAGAGCTGCAACACCTGCTTTTTGGGATATGCTACTTGGTCCTGAAGTGGACTATCATAACAAATATACAGAGTAAGTTGATGATGCGAAAACATGCCCTGACAGTTAACAATTTGAACACTTAATCAAAGAAGTTGATCCATCTCAGGTTGCAGCATATTTTTTAGAAAGAGAAAGAGAAACTATTGCATAAATAAAAAAAGATATGCCTATGAGATGCCCAACACATATTGATTTTTGTACGTCAGGGAATAATTCCATATCTCAAGTTAAAGTTAAAACTCTGGATTTCCATTAGGCATTCAGTCCCTTCACACTTTTTGTTGCCTAGGGGCTTCAGCCATCATCCTTGCATTAAATTCTCAAACACGAAACAGAAATTCAAAGTATCCCTATGCCTTCGTCTGGAATTTTGAAAGTATGGATAACCATATAAAAACTATGTATACCCAATTTCCAGAGATGGAGATCCAAGATAGTTCCAAAAGTCATTCTACATTACATGTCCACAGTGGTTTTAAAACAAACTTCTTAGATTTCCTTTTTTTCTACCTTTACTTTCTACTAAGTACACAACAATAGGATAGATACTCAACCATTGTCTTGGTTGTATGTAAGCAACAAAGTCAGGAGAAAAGAAAGTAAGACAAAATGAATCAACACCATGCAAAGGCGAGTTCAAAACGATTGAAGATTGCATAACCAAGCTCAAACTGCTAAGAGAGATGAGAAATACTAAAGTTTAAACAAACCTGACTCTGAATTTTTCCACAAGCAGAAACAAAGTGTTTGGGACCAGCAACATATCCAAGTCGCCAACCAGTCATTGCAAAGGCCTAAAACATTACACTTTCAAATGTAAAGGAATCATATTGCTAAAATATGAAGATCAGTAGATCACATACGAGCTTTTACATGGTTGGTAGTAGTAAAGATCAGAAATCAAATTTTCAATTACCTTGGAGAACCCATTAACAGTTAGAGTTCTTTCCCACATGCCTGGCAAAGATGCAAAGCTTGTGTGAGTTGCTGGAGCATAAATTATATGTTCATATATTTCATCAGACAGCACCTGCAAAGAATAGATAATTTAAGATCAAACTGTTCAATACATTACTTTCAGCAAAGTTAAAGAAACCTCACCAGAAGTCTAGGATGTTTTGCAACAATTTCAGCAATCTTTTCAAGTAGTTCCTTTGGATAAACAGATCCTGTAGGGTTGGATGGAGAACAAAGAATCAACAGTCTCGACCTCTCTGTGATCTTTGATTCAAGAAGCTTTGGATCCAAGAGAAAGTTATCGTCTATATGTGTTGGAAGAATCACAGGAGTTGCATCAGCCAGCCTTGCCATTTCCGGGTAGCTTACCCAAAATGGAGCCGGAATTATAACCTAAAGGGGAAAATAGGCATCATGAACAATTTTATAAATGGATTATGTTCCTTTACAATAATATCGGTACTGCATGGTTAATTTTCTAAATATTTCCCCAAGAATAAGCTACTCGAATCAAAATTGAACTATTGTGCTTCCTATTCATATCTCTTTGCAACTGACTGTCAGAGCAGTATGAATCTATTACAATCATCAAAAGACCAAGGAAACCCTTACCTCATCCCCTGGAGAACAAACAGCAACAACTGCCTGAAGAATACACTGTTTGGCTCCATTGCTGACCAATATTTGATCTGGTGTATACGAAAGCCCATTCTCCTCTGGAGACGAAAAGAGTACAACTCAACCACATTTCTAAGCACTCAACGGAGCTAGTATACAACTCAACCATATTTCCAAAACTCCATCCCCTAAACATAACTAACCTTTCAGCTTATGACAAATTGCTTGGCGAAGTTCCAATGTTCCTGCATTGGGCGTGTAGCGAGTGTAGCCATCCCGAATCGCATTAATTCCAGCCTAATATTCAATTAGGAGTAAAAAAGATCGACTATCACATGTTGAAATATAAAAATATACATATACTGCCATCAAAACAAAACTTGGACATTGAACAATAAAAATTTTGGGATAAGATATTACCTCAGTAATTGGGGCAGGTGTATCAAAATCAGGTTCACCAGCAGCCAACCGGATCACAGGCACACCGGCTTGCACAAGAGCCGTAGCCTGATCAGTTATTGCAACTGTCTTGGAAGGTTTTACAGAATTCACTCTTGGGCTCAAAGATATGTCCACACTCACATGGTCGGGAATATTTCCAGCCATTACTGGCTTCACTTTCTTAGTCAACTGTACAGACCTATCATAAAATGGAAAGTTTAAGGGACAGAGAAAAAGAGGTATAATAACACATTCCCAGCAATTATAGTCGAAGATAAAAACGACCCAACAACAAGGAACATAGGAATTCCAGTTACAAACCGTAAATTCACTCAAAGACCCATCAAAATGGTCCAAAAAAGCAAAAGAGAAATCACCCGAAGCTAAAAATCAGAAAGAATAAAAATAAAAGAAAGCAAGGCGTACTTGAGGGAGGGAGCAAGAAGTTGAGAAGGGAAAGAAAGGGATCCAGAAGTAGAATCCAAGGCAGAATCAGCTCCAGAAAATTGGTGTCTGAATCCAAGACGAGAAGCATTAGGTAAAGTGTGCAAGGAATTTGCCATGGCAAAAAGGAAGGTGTCCTGGTTCTGAAAGGGATAGCAATAAATCAGGACAAGTAAAAGAAAAACTGGAACAAGAGAGAGTTAAGTACCCAGAAGCCGCAATAAGAAACGAAGAAGAAGAACAATGGGTTGGTAGAAAAAGGGGAAGAAAGAGTGGGGAGTTGGTGGAAATGATGAATGTTGGAAATTTCGTTCCAGAGGCCGAGTTAGGTAAGGTTCAGTAGTTGCCCAAGTTGACCTCAGCCGTCGGATCCAACCTCTTGCGTCCATGGTAGGTAGGTTTATTCTTATGAAATTGTCCCAAATAACCACTTCTAGATTTTACCTTTCGAAAATAACACATTTTTTGAAAGGTCGTAAAAGTGATCTTCTCAATCCTTCTCGACCGAGATCGATTTCAAAATTTTAGTTTAAACGTTAAGATTTCAAACGACTCAATGACATGAAATAACGAAATTACCCCTATTTGGGAAAAATCTTACACCGTACGGAAACCACACTAAGTCCTCACTTCGCCCGAGTTTTCTCTCTATCTTCTTCCCAAATTCTATCTTCTCGACTATGATTTGCATCCTTCAAACGTTCATCCCCTTATATTAGACTTTGTTTTACAAAAGTATTTCACTATTTCTTGTATTTAGTTAAAATCTTCACTTTTGAATATGGAATGTTAGGGGTTGTGCAATATATGTGATATATCTAAAAATCTGGTATTTGAAGTTTTTTTTTTCCTTCCTTTTTCTACATGTACCTTGCAATGATTTTGTGGATATTTCTGCATTTCACGCATGAATCTGAGTTGAATCTCGATTGGGATTTCATGAATTAGCACCGAGTTTGGTTGAAGGTGTCTTGAGTTTTGGCTTTTCATGAGTTTTTAGCACCATTTTGTATAAATCTCGAGGTATATGTGGACTAAGAATTGTAACGCCCCGAGTTTAGGAGGGGGACATGAATGAACCGATACCACATCTGAATGAGAGAGATCCTAAGGACATGAAAGTAAGGTTTAAAAGGCTTAAAAGAAATGAAAGTTACTACATATACCAACAAGGTATACCTTCCTTTTCGATGGCTCAATCATAAGAACTTCACAGTTAAGCGTGCTTAGCTTGCGAAAATTCTATATTGGGTGACCTCCTAGGAATTTTCCTAGGATGCATGTGAGTGAGGACAAAGCATCCTGAAAGGACCCGTGTTGGTTTATGGGGACAACTTTCACTCTAATAAGTCTTTAACACAAGTAAGGATCATATGGATGATTTTGCCAGGTCGCAGGGGAATGTCGGGGTCGTTAGGGGCTGAATCCGAATTTCAAGTCTTGGTCCGAATCCTGGGTCTGGGGCGTTACAAGAATGCCTCGAGTTTTATACAGAATGGCGATGAAAACCCCAATCTCGTGACACCCAATACAAAATGTGATGAGTTCTTCATGAAAAAAACTCCTGAGCCTAGGGCGTTACAAGAATGCCTCGAGTTTTATACAGAATGGCGATGAAAACCCCAATCTCATGACACCCAATACAAAATGTGATGAGTTCTTCATGAAAAAAATTCTTGGGCCTGGGGCGTTACAAGAATGCCTCGAGTTGTTTTGTTATGTTTCTTTTTTGTATTTCATAGTCCTTTTTTGGTTTGTTTGACAGATGGGATTGATATTTAAATTTCGCTCTTCTGACTACTAACTAATTTGCCTTGTTGTTCTCATTCAGCTAAAATTGTATCGAACATCAAGAAGAAGTTAACACCTAGGCACTTGTTCATGTGTTAGGAAAACTATGTTCAATCATTTGTTGGATGTGAAGTTTGTTTTTATCGAGCCTCTGTACCATTACATTTTTTTAGAGAGGTTCAAGAGGATGGGGAAGATGTCATCAGTTTTAAGTTAATGGGGGAATAAGGTGTCTTTTTGTCGTGACGAGTTTGATATAGTCAAAGGTTTGAGATTTATGTCCAGACAGGTAGTTTATTTTTAGCAGGATAGAGCTCTTAGGCTTAGGAAGTTATACTTGGCTGATAGGACTAACATGAATGGGTTTGAGTTGGAAAAGGATTTTTCTTGCCTTCAATTCGAGAACAATAAGAATGTTGTAAATATTGGGTTTTATGTCCTAAAACTCGTAGATAGTAAATGTAATTCGTTGACCGTTATTAATAAAGAGTTATTATTTCAATTTCAATAAATAATTATTGATTATTGTCTAATTAACCCAAATCCAATAAACTAACATCCTAAGTTGTTTTATGAGTCTTGAGCTGTATGTAGAGACATACAGGGATCAATGTTCGAGATAGAGCTTAAATGGTCTATAGTATAAGGATAAGGTTGGGCACCTTATCTTGGTAACACTATGGATACGACCCACTTTGTATTTTATACAAACACAATGATCCAACGTGTTTGTATAGGTGACACACGTATGGGAGTATCCTATGGAATGAGTTTGCATAAGACTGGACCACGAAATAGTAACAATTAGATGTAACCTCGTTGATTAGTTAGGTTTCTATTTCAAATAGGATGATCTAGGCAACTTAGTTTTAATCCTTAGTGTATTATGAACTCCTGTTCATGAGAAATTGTCCTTTGATTTGTATGGGTGAGAGTGGCCAGTTTATCAACTCGATAAGCCTACCATTTTGGAAACAAGACCGAGTGGGAAGCTGAAAACATAATCACACAATATGGAATTCACTCCTTTCCAACTTTAGAGTAAGTAGATGAGTGTTCCCTTAATTGGTGTCTCCGAGACTTGAACAAAGGGTCCTACACTCTCTATGGCACGAGAGAGATTTCTACTTATTGGTTGGACCATAAGCAGGTTGTTCATCAGAGGAGCACCGATATTTAAGGACTAAGAAGTAACCTAGGGGTAAAACAGTAATTTGACCTAGCTGGGTTTACGAACACTTATGAAGGACTAACTTGCTGTTATTGACCTACATCCATGGACACAAAAATATATTTACAGTGAGAAGAGTTCAACTATGAGTCTTCACTGGAGTGTACACACAATTAACGAATATTGATTAATGTGGTTAATGAGTTTAGCCAATTAATCTCATATCGTTATAGCTTCTGATCTGTAGGTCTTTGAGGTCCCCTTCCTAGCTCGTAAAAGGTAATGAGGTTAATATGTCTTGAATATATTTTGAAATGTTCATATTAACTTAAGAAATTAATATAATGTATGGTGATACATTATAATAATGTTTATGTTTTCATTAAACTTTATAATATAAATTTTATTTTGGATGTGATTCAAAGTTAATTAATGAGAGAATAAAATATTTAAATGAGTTCAAATATTGATTTAATGTGGTAAACTTAATGTGTATATGATACACATTAAAACTATAGGTTATGAGAGAATTTAATATTTGAATGTGATTCAAATATGAATTAAATTAAATATAAGATATTTAATTTAGAAATTAATTAATAGTTTAGTTTAATTAGATTTAACTAAATTTGATTTAATTAAATTAATTAAATTAAAACTATAGGTTATGTGAGATATATTCATTTAAATATGATTTAAATGAAATATTGATTAAATATGGTTTAACTAATTAATTAATTAATTAACTCTCTTACAGGAGTTATTTTTGGGAAACCTGGAATGCTCCCACGTTTTTCCAAAACTTCCTCTTCTTCTCGAAAGAGTAGAAGAGTTCTGCCAATAACCTTGACGTCTCAATTGCAGATCTTTTTTTTTTTTTTTTTTTTTGCAGAAGAAAAAAATATTATCTCTCATATTCTTTTTATGAAGAATTAGATTCTTCCAAAAGAAAAAAATTCCCAAATCCAAAAAGGTTCCCACAATCCTTAAGCCTCCATTACTTAGAGAATAGGAAAGGACTCAAGTGGCGGTGGCTGCAATTTTTGTGTTTTGTAGATAAGAGACTACAACGAGGGTAAGTTTATTTTCTCAGTAATTTATTAGAAAAGCATGTTTAACCTTTAAATTTACAGTAATTTGTTTTTCTATTTTGCCAATGTAATAGTATTTTAAATTTCCCCAAATTAAATTGAAAATGGTCCTGTATGTTGATCCTTGAAAAGTTTATTTCAGGCGATCAAAGAGAGTAAAGTGTGGAAATGACTAAGTGTTTGATAGGTGGGCAAGGGACTTTGTAGTTATACCTTGTCAAAATAACCTTTATGAGGCCAAGGCATAGAGTGAGGGAGGCAGCAACAATGACCATTTTGTTGTGTTATGCGGCCAAGCGATCCATTGGCTAGGCGACCACATGAATGTCCTAGGCAGCCAAGTGTGGGAAGAGCTAGACGGCATGAGTGAAGAGGGTTGTATGTGTGTCGAGTGCCTATGCGGCCAAGTGGATGCATATGCATTAAGAGCAGTCAAGTTAACCTCTATGCAGCATGAAGAAGACATGCCTAGGCATCGGGTTGAAGCTATGCAGTCAGGCAAGTCCTAGGTTGTGGCAATGCAGCAGGCAATGCGACAAAGTTAAGTAAAGGCTTAGGCAAATTAAAGGTGAAGGACTATGTGTTCAAGAGTGAATTGTTGAGCATGATACGTTGAAGGAGCGTCGGTTGAGTGGATTTAAAGATGACCAAGCATGCATTGACCTAAATTTCAGAAAGCAGGAGTTGTCACAATAAAATAATGCAGAGCACTCTTTATAAGCCAACTTCAGACCATAAGTTCTACTATTTGGCTCGTGCAAATTCAGTGATTTTAGTCTTACAAGAACCCTTAAAGAGTGTAATTTTTTGGTGAAGGCTACTGGATAGAAATGAATTTGGGAAGGATTTCATCTGTTGAAGAGAATCACGGATGGTCAAATTTTGAAGGAATCTGGAACACCTTTCAATGATTTTAGGCTCGTCGAGGTAATACTTACAGTTTCACTCTGAAATTTTGAGGTAATCTAGTTAAGAGGATAAGAACCAATTTTGTAGAATGACATTTTCCATGTTGACAAAAGGATTTTAAGTTGTGAATTTTTGAAGTTAAATCTGGAAATATTGAATCAAACAGACAACTTCAAGAGAACAGAGATTACGCTTGGCATTGAGCTAGGAAGTCTTAGCTAGGGATTGAGTTAGGAAAGATGGGTCTATGATGCGTGAAGAATGTTGTCTTGAGAGGTTATCTATGCGTGGAAAGGGCAACAGTGACTAGGTGAGCTAAGCAACAAACGCAAACTAGGCTTAGAATATGCTCACTGTGAGGTAAGTTAAAGTTTAATTAGGTGTTGAGGACATTGACACTACGTGGGGAGTGCAAGTCATTTACATATTTGTTGGGAAGACGTATGTGAGTTAGTATGGCGTTGTCAAGGCCATGCGATGACCTGTCCATGCCTTGCCATGCCCTCTAGCCAGCTTTGTGCTTGGGCAGTGTCAATAACACGAAAATACAATTTTTTATGTTTTTGGGAAATTTTGAGTTAGGTTTGTTATTTCCAAGTCTAACATAATTAATTAAGGAATAATTTCTCGAATTACAGGTCAATAAGCTATAGAGCAAGTCCACGAAGCCTAAGAAATTTAGCTTAATGTTGTGAGTGACAAAATGAGTTTAAATTCTAAATCAAAGCATGAATTTCAAGTTAGAACTATTAAGCAAACTTTGAGCTATTTAAGCATGATTTCTTTACTGATTTCTTTAAATTATTATAAAGCTTGAGATTTCATAAGTTTTAATAAAGCATGAGATTATTTCAAGAAAAGTAAGCATGATTTAAGCCATGTTTAAAACATAAGTTTTAAACTAAGTAAGAGAATTTAAGCAAAGCAAAAGATGTACCATAAGCTGAAGATCAAACTGTAATACCTAAGCAAAAGTTTTAATAAGTACTTTCAATGAATTAGGTTCAAGTAAGGGGTTTAACTAAGTGAACTAGCTACTAAGCATAGGTAAATATGTATTCTTGAACATGAGAACTAGTAAGTGAATTTAAGTCTAAATTCAACAAGAAATCTTTGAAAGCTAAAGAGTTAAAAAATATAAACTAGTTAGTATACATCAAGTAAGATAAGTAAAGTATGATGTTATTCCATGAGTTAAAGCAAAAGTTTATAACAAGCATGAGATTTGTTAAGTAAAACTTTTAAAAGTAAGCTGAGATTATAGACATATTTCAGAGTGAAAAATAAGTCATGTACCAAGAATGTTGTAAAGATTTTTCATGAATTTAATGAAAGTTTAAAAAGAATGCTTCACTGGATACCCAAAGATCAGTTTAAGCCCTTTGGTGGAGACAATTATTATAGGGATGAGTTGAGTATCTCGAGTATTTGAGCCAAAGGCTAATATTATTATCATATGCACATGGATTTATTCCGTTCTTAGTATTGAGTCTACTCTATAGCAACAAAGATGTTGGTAGTAGGGGCATCCCCTACTTAACATATCGAGAAGAGTGCCACTATCGTGATGAAGAATTTCACTTCAGTGTGAGCCGTTAGTTGTATAAAGTTTACTCTACAATAGCGTGCCTAGCTTATGAGAAGTACCAATACTCCACTAGGAAAGCATTAACAGTATTGATTATACATTGTTTTCAGCAGATCGATCATTTTCTGTATCGACTAAATTCGACCATAGCGGAGACAATTGAAAACTACAACTCATTGATGTTATCATCGTCTATATCGATTAAATTCTACCACAAAGTGTTTAGATGAGTTGTAAAGTAAAGTTCGCAGAACAGATAAGTTATAAAGTAAAGTTAAAAAGAGAAATATGATAAGTGATTGGTTTCAAGATATAAGAATGTTTAAGGAAACGGGAAATAAAGTTTAAAGCTAAGTTTACTTATGTTTTATTAAATCTGCCACTCACTGAGCCTTTCAACTCATTCTTTCAAAATGATTTCATTTTTCAAGTAATGATTATGATCTCAGAGCTGAGCCTAACCGTTGTCAGTCATACAGTTTGTCTAGCAGATTCTAATATGTCAAAGTCCGTAAAGGTTTTATGTACTAAGTGTCAAAGTAAAGTATGTAAGAGTTTGGTACAAATGAGTTATATTAAAATAATTTTATTTCATTATATTTTATAAACTTTCCCGCTGTGTTGATTTCAAATGATTTAACCAATTTGTTATAAAAGATATCTTCTTAGAAATTGTTTAAGTTTAGTTGGTCAGTATGTGTCGAGAATAAGTCGACAGATGTTGGCTTCACACCTCTTCCTTTGGCTAGATAGGATGTTATGGAGGGGGTGTGACACATACTACCTATATGAATTTCCATTCGCCTTCCAGATTCATTAATTAGTCTTATCATCATTGTTATTGGTTATTATAATAGATGATGCATAGACGATTGGATGTTCGTGTTTTAAATTGTTAGGTTTGGGCGTACTAGACAATTTCCTCTCTTAGCAGACGGGTGGCGAATAGAATTTTCCTCGATGTAATATCGTTTATCATGTGATGGAATTGTACGTACTCACCTAAGTTGAAGGTGATTCAGACCTAAGTATTTGGGTATTAAGTGGTAAGTCTCTTTTCGTGAGTAGTATGTTTTAGGGTTTAGGGTTAGGGTTTCGAGTTTAGGGTTTAGGGTTTAAAGTTTAGGGTTTGGTACCTAATTCTATTAATTGTTGTCTATATCCAGTGATATGAAAACCCTAGCAATGGAAATTAGAAACCCTTTTGAGATGAGAACCACGAGTTCTCAATCATTTAACCCTCCAAATCAATATGAATTTGATAATGTGTAGAATACAAGTTATTATGCGTTCTTATTCAAGATTATTAAGAGAAACAAATAGGAAACACATCAAATACACTTAAAAATTATGTTTTGTCCTTGCTATGCGTTTAATGTTTACAATACAGTAGTATTAGAACATTGTGATCTCTTGTGTTGTTCATTACAGGATTTTGTAAAAGATGGATCAGTTACGTTAAAGATTTTTCAATGCTCAATCAGAAGCAATGCTGAGAAGAATTAATAAAGGAAAGAAACCATTTGAAGCATAACAAGACCTTTAAGAGGCGTTAATAATACAATGTTATACATCAGATAGAAGAGTTATGTGCCGATAATCCAATTTGACACATCACTTTTGAAACGTGTCTGAGACCCACTACACGTAAAAAAAAGTTGTCGGAGAACACAAGACGTGCTTAGTAGGGGCGAGTGTCGGAAGACTATAAATAGCTCTTTGAAGGACATATTAGAGGGATATCAGATAACATATATGCAGAGAGACTTGAAGTCGAAATTCCATCAAGATAACCTTACCATCTCCATTTTGCTATCCACTCTCTAATCAATAAGCTTTGCAAAGATCATTCCACTCTAGAAAGCAAGAAATTATGAATCAGAGTTATCTTTATTCTCGTGTTGTGTTCACTTTCTGCACTTCAAGTAATTGTATTTAGATAGTTTAATCATTTTAACAAGTTTGCATTATCAATATGATTGCCTTGAGTTTCATCATATCCATGTCTTTGGCCTCCATGTTTTATATGTGTATCTAAATTCAGCAATAGGTTAGGAAGTTAGGAATCAATCTAGTAGATAAGCATGGTTCACTTTTCATTTTGCTTAGCCTTCAGTAAATACTATACTTGAACGCAACGAAAAAGTACTTCAAGTAAAGGTAGTCAACTGCTCGAAAGAGTGGAGAAACATAAGAAGTAACTTAGAAATAAGCATAGACCTATTGCATTTAAGTGCATCATTTACATCTAGAAATAAGAGTATTTGTGGCATGTAGGCACCGAAAGGATGCTTACCTTAATTAGTACTGAGTGCTAATAATTTTCATGTTTGTTAAAAGATTAGAGGACAACTTCTTAACCTTGTTCAACACATAAGTTTCTATAAGACAACACCTGCATATGCTTGTTAGCCTTTCAGCCTCCCCAAGTATCCTCCAAGCAAGGAAATGGATGCAAAACTGTGGGATGAACAAGCAAGAAGGTCGATAACGGATTGAGACTCAGCCTCTTCTTTCTGCAAGCCTATCAATCTTCAATGTCAATGCAGATATTTGATATAAAGTGGAGCCATGTTGGTCAGACCGCAAGTCCTCTACTTGCTCTAGCAGATGCTGATGGTTGTCTCAGAATTCATGCTCTTGAGTGCTCTTCAAATGGTGTAAAAGGTACCTCTTGTCTAGTACTCGTTTCCGTAGATTAAATTTGTAATTGTTTTTAACATTGTAACTTTGTAGAGAGGCACTGCAAATATCTCTTCCAAACTTCATGTAGCTATTCTGAATTAGGCATGTATGGTTGGTTTCTGATCTCTAAACTTCGTCTCAATTTCCAGTTATCAGGCGAGTTAAATTTCGTAGTTTCATTATGGTTTATGCTTCCTCCGGTTGTTTATGGATTGAAGTTTCAGTAGAACACTACACTTGATAAAAAACTGTTATGTTTATTTGAGCATATTCTTTGACTAGATAGAAATAACAACAATGATCTTTATGCATTTTGGTTCACGTACTTCTTCATTTTTCTTCAATTTTTCATTTTTAATTGTTTCTTCACTATTTTAATTTGCCTGCACATATATGTTCTGAATTGTCCATGTTCGACTGTTTTTTAGTAGCTCTGCTTTTTTTCTTCTTTTTTTTCATTTCTTTTCGTTTGACGTGATATTATGGAATTTATGCCTACTTCTCAATGACTCCATTAACTGAGTGCACACTAGCCTTGGTGTATGCTTGTTTTTTTTTTTACTCTACCCTATATTCCATCAAGTGAGTTGAAGTAGGTCCATGTTAGCTAATGGTCGTTTTGGAAAGATGCCATATATTCATTGTTATAGTAAAACCAGCAAATATACAAATACAACCTTGCTTGGATAGGATTGAATAGATTCTGTTTGTTCTATTACCTTAAAGCCTTTCTTGTAATTTTCTTGCAGGTACTTGTGGCTGATATCAACATTGGATATGAAGACATCGTTAACACCCAAGTAATAACTTTGCTCAATCATCTTTGTGCATTATAGGTTCTTGTTTTCAATGGTAAACCTGTGAAGAACGACCTCAAGAGCTTAGCTAACATGGTCAAAAGTTGTGACGATGAGTTTAATACGAATAGTAGGAGGTAGATTTTAAAAGGATTAGAATGAAAGATAGAATCGATCAATAGTTTCAAACTACATTGTATTGACTTCTCAGCTCTTGGAAGTTTTGATTAAATGATATTAGTAGTTGGTTAGGTGGATTTGATGGCTTTCTCTATCTCTCGTTGCACTCTACTTGTTGAAAATTTTATATTATATACGGTTATGTAATTAATAAACTTACTATGTTATTTAAAATGCAATTAATGTAAGCTCTTGGTTCTTATTTTTACATTGTATATATACAGTTTTAGGACTACAAATACAGGTACAAAACAGGGACAAAAGAGGTGCAAAATACATTGTACAATAAATATTAATTTTTTTAAAAAAAATTACAAAATTAACTTGACGATGAAACACTGTCAAGTATAGTGTAAAACTTGACAGTGATTAATCGTCAAAAACAACAAATTTTCTTATTCTTGACACTGGTTTACTTGACAATGAAAAACTGTCAAGTAAAACTTTATTCCTGACAGTGGATGGCTGTCAAGTAAACTCTTATTCTTGACAGTTTTGCACAGTCAAGAATAAAATGCTTATTCTTGACACTGGATTACTTGACGGATTTAAAACCGTCAAGTAATCCCTTTTTGTAGTATAAAGACAAAAAATTATAATACTCACAGGATATATCCGATCTAGAGCGCCTAGGTTTTGATACCAAATGATATGAAACCCTTAACGAATTGAAATTAGAAACCTTTTGAGATGAAAACCCTTAATTCTCAATCACTATAACTCTCAAATCAATATGATTTCAACCTTAAGGATTGGGTTAGACACAGATTACTTTACGATCAATATCTTTTTCAAAGAAGTTCAGGACAGTATCAACACTTGACATCTCATGATTTCAAGGTTGCTTTGCAAGGGAGACCATCTAAGAGAAGTCCAAGAAGAGTAACATTATTTTCTTCTCATGACTTTAAAATTGCTTTACAAGGTTTTGATTTGAGGACAAATTCTTTAAAAGAAGGAGAGGAGGATATGAATTGTCGAGACATCAAATTATTAATTAAATTGTATTTAATAATTTTGATGTAATTTTAGTATTTTCCAATTTTATTCTTTTGAATAACATTTAAGTAGAGTTAATTTAGTCTTTTTACAATGCATTAGAGTTTTATTGTGAGGCTATTTAAGCTTTGCCTTTAGGTTGTTTTTTTTAACGCTTTGCCTTTAGGTTGTTTAAAGAAGTTTTAACGATGAATAAAATTTAGCCTTTGCTCTTCTTCAAGTTTAGCCAATAGAGCTTCTTCAATTTTGCAATTCATGTGCTGAATTGCATGCCAAGAACAGTCAAGTGAGATTGATCATCTTATCTTGTGGAGTTTTCGATTCTTGAGGAATTTGTTCTTTGTTTAAGATATTTAATTTTAAGGCAATCCGTGTCTAACCCAATCCTTAGGGTTGATATCATATTGATTTGAGGGTTTTAGTGACTGAGAATTAGGGGTTCTCATCCCAAAAGAGTTTCTAATTCCAATTTGCTAGGGATTTCATATCATTTAAGCCCGTATAAACGAAGTCGAACGATGAATAGCGTGCATACTTGAGTCGAACCTTGAAAATTCCAACCGCTAAAGGTTATGTAGAGCCTCTTTGTAACATCCCAAATTTTTAAGGAAATTTATAATTTTGGGATGTTTAATTTTTGGGTTTAAAGTTTGGGGTTTAATTTTAATTGGTGATGGTTGGTTGTTTGTGATTGGGGAAAAGAAAAGAGAATTATTGAGAAAAGAGAGAAAAATTGGATTTAATTAGGAGAGAGGGAATGAAGAGTTGGAAAAAAGAAAAGGAAAAAGTGGAGATTTGGAAAAAAATAAATAAAAAAGAAAAATAATGATGATAAGGGTTTAGGGTTTAGGGTTTAGGGTTTACTTGTGTTATCTGCTGATTGAGACCTGTTTGGATTATTCATGATCATGATGTTTGTGATGCATTTATTTGGATACGGTTTCTGTTAACTCACTTAATGAATTTGTACTTGGTGGGAGACGATAGGTCAGTTTTCAAGTCGTACGGCTGACTTGATTCTGACTAGCCAGTGACCAGCCTGTGTGGCGTATCGTCGACTAGCCTGTGTGGCGTATCGTCGACTAGCCTGTGTGGCGACAGTCGACCAGCCTATGTGGCGTATCGTCGACTAGCCTGTGAGGCGACAGTCGACCAGCCTGTGTGGCGTATCGTTGGCTAGCATGTGTGGCATTTAGTCGACCAGCCTGTGTGGCACCCCGTCACTGAAGGTCGAGAAGGGGGTCTGTACGAGGCTTGTTCTGACATTCGTTCTAAGGGCAAGCCTGTGTGGCGTTTTGCTGTGATAGGGTCGTGAAAGGGCTCGGTACGAGACATGTTCCGACATATTTGTCAATACTCAACCACCCGACCGAACGTCGCAAAGTATAAGTCATTAGGGAAAGTTAACAGTTACCCAGTGGAGTCTGTAGTGGTTTTCCTTACTGGGTATATTTTATACTCATTCCTTTCTATGTTTTATTTCAGGCAAAGGTAAGAATGGACCGGCGAGGGACAAGTAGAATCAGTGACCATATCAAGGGGAACCAGTAGACCTTTTTGCTTCTGCTCGGTTATTTTTGGCATTTGTTTTCTTTCTTATTAAACTATTGTTGGTTTTAATTATAATGACATTGGTTAGAAAACGATTTTAGGGATCCCGTCTATGTTCTTTTCCTTATTTTTCATTATTAGTTTGATTTAAACGTTTGGAAACCCTCTATTACTTTACTTGGATTTAATTAAAATGTTTGTTTTGTTTTGTGTTTGTCCTTTAAAATGGATTTAATGATTTTTACTTAAGTAAAGATCTTGGGTTAAGGTTTGAAAACCTGAGGCGTTACACTCCCCTCCCCAACCTGATAACGTGGTATGCATCCTACTGATCAGGAGGAACATGAAGAACAACATGAAAAATGGAGAGATGGAGCCAATCTCGGTCATGACGATCCATTGATTGGTGATCATGTCACAGTCATGGAACATAATGTGACTAAACCATTGGTAGCTTCTTAATAGTTTAGTGGAGCACCTAGGACAAGTCGACCAAGTTCCTCAACAGTCCAGTAGATCTCATACAACATGTGAGTGCAATTAGTACTTGGAATGCTCGAGGCAAAGATAAATCAATGAAGTCGTCCTTCACAACTAAGTTGAAGATCATAAAGGACATATTGGCGATACTACTGAAGGTCAGTCAATTGACAATGCTTGTCATTTATGGTTCATTGGAGTTGTCTATTCATTTATATTGTTTATAACATGTATAGTGTAAGTCGATGGAGTCTCAAGAAACTATGGCAATGGTGAAGGGTCGTTATTTGTGGTACCGCCTGTTGATCCACAAACTACTACCAAAAAAAGGAATACTTGGCACTTTGAATTTCACATTACTTGACGGTTTTATGAAAAATTGTCAAGTAACGTAAAAACCGTCAAGAATAAATAAAAGGTGGAAGAATGAACATTATTTTGGAATTTTTTCAATACTTGATTGTTTTTAACTGTCAAGTTTAATTTTTTTTGCTTGACGATTTTTATCGTCGAGTAATATTGTTGAATTAAATTATTTTTGCTAAAAGTTGATCCAAAATTCATTCCCCAATTTTCTCCCTTTAACTTTACTTTCTCTTTTATTTCTCATTAAAAAAATAAAAAAAAAAGGTAGAAAAAAGAACTAAAATGACGCGACGCATCTCCATCCACTCCCTTTACTCTTCTCATCCATCCACGAATTCATCTCCATCCAAGAACGTCTTCATTGTGCAAGCAAACGATGACTAGGCAGCGACCCACTCGAGCGGCGACGACCCACACTAACTCTATTGGCCTATGCGAACTCCGGTGACACACTTGTAGGATCGGTATGACAACCCTAGAGAGGAGATGAATAGGGTTTTTACAAATCAATGAAACTTTTAACTAAGTGATCCCAATTAAACAAATTTATAACTTTTTGCTAATAAGTGATTTAGACAAGAAATTCATACAAATGCATTCACATAAAAAATGACTTATAAAGTGACATAAACAAATTCAAGTACAAAATGTAGCAATTAATTTTATGCAATAAACTATATCAACAAATTAATTGCAAAACTAAATAGGAGAGGAATAGAGAAATTGACATTGGTAATTTTAAAGTGGTTCGGCACAATCGACCTACATCCATTTCTCAAGCTCCTCTTGGATATGTCACTAAAACTTCGAATCAACTCTTTCCATGGATTAGAGACAACCGCTACACCGCTCTTTTTACGAGTTCAAGAGTAAACTCAATCGTTTCTCTAGATCACAATCAAAACATCACAAACGACTCTTTTTAAGGATTAAGAGCAACTCTTTTTAAGGATTAAGAGCAACTTTTTTTTTAAAATGGATTTTGAAATGAAAAACAAGACGGGGAAAACTCTCTTAAAGAGTAGATTTACCAATTTAAAGCACTCAACCAATGATTCCTTACAATACAAAATTTCTCTCTCAAGAATAAGATGAAAAGAATAAATAATAAAACTTGGAGAGAACAAAAATGAAAGCTTTGTGAGTTATAAAAGATGCTTCAAATTGTGTTGTGTTAATATGGAGAAAAAGATCTCTTTAAATAAAGAAAGAAGATGTTGAAATCTCAAATCAATTTGGTCCATTGGATCTTATAAAAGAAAATCAAATTGTGGAGATTTAAATCCAACTAGCTGTTAGACACATAAATAATAATAATATAATAATACATATTTTTATAAAGTCATTTCTTTTAAAATTCAACCAAAATAAATCACTATTTTCAAAAAAACTAGCTATTAGACAAAAATATAAAATTCATTTTTTTAAAAAAAATCAAATCCAAATAATCAACCATATGTTCCACCTTCATTTGCTCCACATGTCACTCACTAATTGAATACAATTTGATGACTTGGTAGTCATGTCACTGTCTCGGGTATTTTTTTCGTTAAACTTGTTCCGCTATAACTTCTTTGTTTGAACTTCGATTCGGGTAATTCAAATTGCGTTGGATTCATAATTTCTAACTCTACACAATAGACTCATCAAAACACTAAAATTGTTAATAAATAAAATCAAGTTTGTTATCATCAAAACATTGATTCATTAATTAATGATAATTAATTAATTTGAGATTAAGAGCAAAAAAGCCAACAATACTTGATGCGAACGCGAGATCTGGAGCTTTATCCATCGAAGGATCGAAGCGTTAACGGCGGCCGAAAGCCTGAAGGGAGACTCAATCGATAGTCTCCAAAGAAAAAGCGCCCATGAACGCGTGGATGGAGGATCGAAAGCATAAATGTACTTAATGATACTAAGTTATTTCTATCCTCATAACTTGAAATGAAAGATTTAGGTCTGGCTAATGTAATACTTGGTGTTAAGATAAAGAAAAACGGAAATGGGTTTTCTTTATTGAAAAATTACTAAAAAGATTTGATTGTTTTGGCGATACTTCTGTAATATCTCCCTATGATGCTAGAATGAGTCTTAAAAAGAATAAGGGTGAAAGTGTTTCTCAATCTGAATATGCAAAAGTTACTAAAAAGTTTTGATTGTTTTTGGCGATACTCATGTAAGATCACCCTATGATGCTAGAATGAATCTTAAGAATAATAAGAGTGAAGTGTTTCGCAATCTGAATATGCAAAAATTACTAATAGTGTTATGGTCTTAAAGAACTATAATTGACTTGATATTGTAGATGTTGTCAGTATATTTAATAGATATACACATAATTTTGATAAAATCATTGAACGACTCTTCATTGTTTATTAAGGTACCTTAGAGATTCAATGAATTTATGTTTACATTTCAACAATTTTCTTGTAGTGTTAGAGAGATATTGTGCTACAAACTAGGTAACAAATAACGACAAAGCAAGTTTCACTAGTGGATATGTGTTTTTACTAGGGAAAAAGCTATTTCATGGAAATCAACAAATCAAACTTGTATAACATGTTCCACCATGGAATCAGAGTTTATTGCACTCGACCTAACTAAAGAAGCAGAGTGACTAAGAAGTCTACTAGGAATGTGCCACTATGGAGGGGGGGTATGTAAATTGTGATTCACATATCGGCGAAGGTATTGCCAAAAGCAATGTGTATAATGGCAAAAGGAAGTATATACACCTGGGACATGGAGCTTTGAAGCAATTGTTGAAAGAGGGAATTTAGCAGATTCTCTCACTAAAGACCTAATAGGGAGAGTAATTCTAGAATCTTCAACAAGTATGAGACTCAAACCTTTTATAATTTGACAAACTTGTAAATCTTTAAACTTAAATTACCACCCAGTACAATTTTTTCATTTCTATATTTAAAAAGCCATAGTTATTTTTCATAATTTTATTTTGAGTACAGTAATCGTAAAGGTGGAAATCGAAACTTTCACATTTAGAATAGAAAATCATGTCAATTAGTGTCCATCTAGTTTAACTCTTTTTCATTATTAATTCATTATTTTCTTTTGCATCAAAACGTTTATGGGTTAACAAAATAATAAAATAATAAAATCTTAAAAATCTCTCTCTATCACGAACACATACTGAGGAAACGTTTTTCTCGTGCTGACAAGTGGCTTTAGTCATTTGATGTGGATGGTACTTCATTTTTTGCTATAATGCCCTCCAATTTTCCAAAATATATTTTCTATTTCTTTTCCATTTATATTTAAGTAATTACTATGAATCTCACAATTTTTTCAAATCTACATTTTTGTAAAAACTTATTTGTCAACTTTATAAGCATTTTGATCAACATTTTTGGAAAAACTTTATCAAGACATATGACTGTTTTATTCGGAAAACTGATATTTTAAACTTTTAAAAGTTTTTATTTTTCAAAATTAATATTTTTTAAAAACTATATTTTCTTACATTTTTTTTACCCTTTTCGATTTTAAGCGGAGATGTCACTCACATATTAAGAAATAAAATGGACTTTTCACAATGTGGAGACCACGAATTAAAATACGAAAAGGTTAGAAAATGTAAGTTTTAGATGGAAATGCATTTAGACTTTTTCTATAGGTAGTCTAAGCAAACCCAAATATATATGAATATAAATAGTTAAAGGTCAACTTGCAAGTTTAGTCTCTAAATCTGAAGGTTTCTGTCCATTAGTTTCTCAGGGTGTTAATAGAAAGAAATTTCAATTTTACGTGTCTAAATTTTGTGTTTAAGAGATTTATAAATTTTTAATTTTATATTTTAGAGATCTTCGATACATTTATTTTTTTAAAAAAGTTATATAAAATAAAATTTAATATTAAAATTGAAAGTTTAAAAATCTATAGATGTAAAATTGAAAGTTCAAGATAACTGTTTAAAAATTTCCGTTTGGTTCGTGATCCGAAAATTATTTTAGAAAACAAAGAATTTTATGGAAAACAAAAACAAATTTTTATTTTTCACTTTATTCGAAAACTCGTTTAGTTCCAATTTAAAATTTTGAAATTTGAATTTCAAATTCAAAATTTGTGTTTAGTTGTGAATTTGAAAATGCAATAGTATATCTTATGTTCACAATTTTTAAAAACAAAAACGATAATTTATTGTTTTCGATAATTTATTGTTTTTAGAAATCGTTTTAAAAAACATGTATACCAAACACATTTTTATTATTTTTTTTGTATTTTTTGTTTTTGAAAACATAAAAACGAAAATGAACCATGAACCAAACGATATCTTATGAATTTAAAAGACACAAATTATTTTCTTAAATTTTATGATTAAATTAACACAAACTTAAAACTTGAAATATTAATATCATAATTTAACTATAACCCAATTATATTTAAAAAAAAAAAGAACTATTTCATTAATTAAACTTAAAAGATTGATTCTACATTCCTATAAAAGAAGAAAAATTGGTTGGAAGTTACTAAAATAATAGATTAGATTAAAATAATTGCTTAAATTGAAAAGGTAGAATTAAATGGAGTCTTAGACAAAAACAAGTTTCACATTTAACAACCTTATCTTTTAGTTTAAAATAAATAATAAATAATTTAAATTCATAGGGAAAAAACAAATTAAATAAAAGACAAAAATGGCATAAATTATTCAACCACGTTTCAATTCTTCTAGATGTGTCAAAAAAAGAAAATCCAGTTTTCTTTAAATAAATATTTATTTCTATAATTTTACAAAATTATTTGTTACTTTTTATGTTGACAAATATTTTATTGATTTAAAATTAATATTTTGAATAAAAAGATAAAGTACTTCCAAGTTTCAATTCAACTGCCCTAATTAAAAAAAAATCAAATGTGGATCAGAAGGATTATTATATTAAGATAAATAACTTTTTACCAAAAAAAAAAAAATAAAAATCATAGTATTAAATTAAACCTCCCTAGAAAAATTAATAATTCAAAATAAATAAATGCTGAAACTTCATCTCCTGCTTGCTTCATTCAAGAGCTCTTCAGCAGAAACACACTGAAGCATATCCTTTTTCCTTTTTTTATAAACGCCAAACCCAACACCATGGAATTTTTTTACCATTGAGTGTGTTTTTTTGGCATAATAAAAGCTTTAGATGAACTGAAATTGAAGAAACTGGGAAGCTTTCAGTTTCTGGTGTGTGTTTCTCTTTTTCTTGTTAGATTTAGACCCAAATCTAGAAATTGAGCAAAACCCACTAATTTTTTCCTTAATGGGTCATCGAAATTTGAGTTTCTTTCTATTTCCATGGCTTCTGTTTCTATCTCTGGTTCCCCTTTGTATGGCGAGGTTTGTAGTGGAAAAAAACAGCTTGAGGGTGACTTCTCCTGAGAAAATCAGAGGGACTTACGATTCTGCCATTGGAAATTTTGGGATTCCTCAGTATGGCGGTAGCTTGGCAGGTGTGGTGGTTTATCCAAAGGAGAATCAGAAAGGTTGTAAAGACTTCAGTGATTTTCATATCTCGTTCCAGTCGAAGCCAGGGTCTCTCCCTATATTCGTCATGGTCGATCGTGGAGGTAACTATTGTTTTGGGGTTCTTGTGATTGTTGTAACTTTGTGGGTTTTAAGATAAAGTTGATTTGTTGTTGGTGATTATGAGTTACCCTTTTGTTGATCTAAGAAGTCATTTGTGAAAATGGGTTTGATTTAGCTTATGAATAACACCCTTCTGGTTGACTTACCTACTTCTGGGTTTGAGGTCTTTTTGGTTTGTTAGTTTTTTTATTTTTTTTATTTTTCATACTTCTAGTTGAAGTTGAACTGGGTTTTTAGCTCGGTTATTTTCTGGTGGCTTCTCATAGCTTATTGATGAGATGGTCTTCAAATTCCCTGTTTTTTCTATCTCTCATAGAAACCTGGGATATAGTTTTGCTTTCATTGCTCTTGCATATTGGGTTTCGTGGAGCATATACTCGATGATAAAGGAAACTACATCAATCACGTTTGAGAACTCCCCTTATTAGGTAAAGGAGAACTTGTTCCTAAATTCAAGGTATCGAACTCTCCACAATCTAATGGATCAAACTAGATTGAAAGTCCTAAACATGCATTCTAACACAAGAATACAAAGAAAAGCATAAAGCTTGAGAGATAACACTCTATGAGAAATCTCATTCAAATTCACCTCATGTTGTGGACTTACAACTCTATTTAAACTAATTGAAATGACACAGGACACAACCTTTCACCTAATTTGTCTAGGTTCATAAAAACCCTTCAACTACCCTCATATATAAAATACATAAAATTAAATAAGCATAATTCATTAAAAATGTGATTGAATATGAATTCTAGATTCATTGTGGCTTTTGGATGAAAAGTTGCCTTTTGATGCATGAAAGGATGCAGCTCTTCAACTTTATCGAGAAGCTTAGCTTGAAAGTAACTCATTCAATACTTCAGCTAATCAATGCCAATTATTTGCTTATCACTCGAGGCTTTTAAACTTTTATTTGAACTGAAGTTGCAATTTTTTAGTTTGTAACTTGCTCTTTCTTTGCTCAAAATTTCTGTGGATCTTTTTTAGTTAAAAAAATAATTCTTGCACATACCATCAAAGTAACTGATCAGTTCAAAACCTTATTCATGTATTTTAGGTAGGTTTTGATGTACTTCTGCTCAACTATTTGTTCTTTTCTTTTATCTTTTGCACTTGCAGATTTTCTTGTGAACCCTGTGACAGCCCCTTTTAAAATCTTAGCAACTTTGTCTGATATCTTATTATGTTGTCTTTTTCCAGATTGTTTATTTGCGCTTAAGGTTTGGAATGCCCAAAAGGTAGGTGCTTCTGCAGTTCTTGTTGCAGACCACCTTGACGAGCCATTAATCACTATGGACTCACCAGAGGAGGATGGTTCAACTGCAACATACGTAGAAAATATAACAATACCATCTGCACTTATAAGAAAGGGTTTCAGTGAACAATTAAAGAAAGAAATCAATGCTGGGGAAATGGTCAGTCTGAGTCTTGATTGGAGAGAAGCTGTTCCACATCCTGATGATCGTGTGGAATATGAGCTCTGGACTAATAGTAATGATGAATGTGGGTTTAAATGTGACATGTTGATGGAGTTTTTGAAAGATTTCAAGGGTGCTGCTCAGATACTTGAGAGGCGTCGGTATACTCAGTTTACACCACATTATATAACTTGGTTCTGTCCCCAGGCATTCACCTTAAGTAGACAATGCAAATCACAGTGCATCAATCATGGAAGATACTGTGCTCCCGATCCAGAGCAGGATTTTAATTCAGGATATGATGGAAAAGATGTAGTTATTGAAAACCTGAGACAGCTATGTGTTTTCAGAGCTGCAAATAATACTGGAAAGCCCTGGATTTGGTGGGACTATGTAACTGATTTTCAAATTCGATGCCCTATGAAGGAGAAAAAGTACAACAAGGAATGTGCTCATTCTGTAATCAAATCACTTGGTTGGTGAATTGTGCCGTGTATTTTTCATGTTTTGAAAGATGGTGGTCAGCCATTTATTGTGGTGAATGGTCCCTTAATATTTGTCTGACATTTTGCACAGGGCTTGATATGGACGCGATAGAAAAGTGTATGGGAGACCCAGATGCTGATTCTGAAAATCCTGTCCTCAAAGAAGAGCAACAAGCTCAGGTATATGTTCCTTCAGAAGGGAAGGATACTGCTTTTAAAACTAATGTTTGAAGTTCATTGTTGGCAGCTATTAATTTAATACTAACAGCAATATCGTGCTTGAAAATATATTGAGTTTAGATTGGGAAGGGATCAAGGGGTGATGTAACAATATTGCCAACTCTTGTGGTCAATAATCGACAGTATCGAGGTTTGTTCTTTTGCTTATCGCCCTTGGATAAGATCTCGGCTGTTTTCTAGACTTAGTTTTGTCCATGCAGGAAAGCTGGCAAAGGGTGCTGTTCTTAAGGCCATATGTGCAGGTTTTGAGGAAGCCACTGAACCATCTATTTGTTTGAGTAGTGGTAACTTATCTTTTCTCTTCACATGTATAAGTTGAATTTGTTGATATGTTAGTATAGGCAAAAGTAAAACTCTCAAGCGGGCTAAAATTCATTGCAGATATTGAGACAAATGAATGCTTGGAGAATAATGGTGGTTGTTGGGAGAATAAAGCGGCCAATCTCACAGCCTGCAAGGTAGGAAGAAAATTATTCATCCATATATCCAGTTACTATATAGTTATTTGATAGTTTTTATTGTTATGATTGTTTGGAGCGTTCATTCAGGATACTTACCGTGGGAGGGTTTGCGAGTGCCCCCTGGTAGATGGGGTGCAGCTTAAAGGAGATGGTTACACCATCTGTGAAGGTAAGCACGATCTGCCTTATCATTCTCTTTTCTGTAAGAAAGGTGATAGAACATTATGCTACAGTGGGGTCTTTGTGTTTAACTGTTTTGTGTTTATCATCTTTAACAAATTACAAGCAGCCATTACTTTACAAACCTACAACAGTTGCAGAGACCACTGCTTAAATGACTTGCAAGAAAATATTGTTAATGTTAGTAACTAGAAAATATTTTTCTCATGCATGCAAATAAAATTTCCATCCTTAACACAAGCTTAGGTTTTTTCAACAAATATGTTTTATTCCTGAACTTCAATATCTATTTAATCTTGTTTCTAAATTTTAAATGTGCACGACCTAATAGATCCTAATAGATCTTCTCTCTTTCTCTCATTTGGGCTAGTAGCTAGAGGGCCTGGAAGGTGCAACGTAAATAATGGTGGCTGTTGGCAAGAAAGTCGTAATGGACTTTCAATGTCTGCTTGTGTGGTTAGTTATCTAAACATTTTTCTGTTGTTTTTTCCTCATTAGGTTTGTTGATTATAAATTTTCTTATTGTTGTAACAGGATAATGGGGAGGTTAAATGTAAATGTCCTCCAGGATTTAGAGGTGATGGTGTCAAAACTTGTGAAGGTAAACAAACTTTGATTGATGGCATGTTCATGGTTTGCTAAATTTTGGTTGTTTTTGCAATCTTGAAGAAAGTTTGTTCTTGTTAATGAAATAAACATTCCTACTTCATGTGCTTAGGTGGTTATCACTTATAACCTTGAGGATTCTTTTTCATTTTTGTTGATGATAAAGGGTGATTGAATGAGTTTATTGTAACTACTTGCACGTTTATATAGTCCTAATATGTTGGATACAAAAAGTCTAATATCCATTTGTAGAAGGCCAAACAAATGTTAATTGATATTAATGGAGGATAAAACGCATTACAGTGATTTGAACATAGGACCTCCGGCTCTCATAATTATTTTAAACCACTGATTAACCCAAAAGCTAAAGTGGATTGGTTATGGTAAATTTAATTATGTCAACAATTTAACAATAAAGATGAAGAGACCTCACAATCTGCACAAGATATGTAGGTTACTCCTAGCAATTAGTTTTGATTGGGATTCTACTTCCCCTCTATAATTAAAGCAAAAGAATACCACTCCAATACCAATTGAGGGCAAGTGATACTCTTGTGATATAAAATCATCATGACAGAATATGTTTGACACACAAGGTGGTTCACATATTATTTTATTTTTTAAATTTTATTTTTAATCATTATTATAGCTTTAGCCTTTATTGAAGGCTCTTATCCAAAATTTGGCAACTATAATGATTTAATGAACTAGTGAACTTTCAAGGGTAAAGAGTGAGGGCACCAATACCCTGGTTATTACAGAAGAAACAGATCTAGCCAGTTAGACTTTTAGTTGACCCAATTAGCTCATGTTATCAAAACTAAATGATGATTCTTGATATGATAATTGATGCTATGTAGAAAGGTTAGTGATTTAGTGATAATTTTGGGATATTTATGAGATTGATTTTCTTTTTCACCCTTCGTACAAAATGAGATACTGAGCTTGACAGTATGAATTGGAAAAGTAATTGCATTTGGAAAGAATTTACTTCCTTAAACATAAATGGATCATGTTTGCAGTTTATAATTTTTAAACTTCTTTTCAAGAGTGTTTCCTGATACAGCTTATACTTTGTTTGTCCTTTTTTGCTAAACAGATATTAATGAATGCAAGGAGAGGAAGGCTTGTCAATGTTCCGAATGTAGCTGCACAAATACATGGGGAAGCTATGACTGCAGTTGTAGTGGTGATCTTTTGTATATGAGGGACCATGATACCTGCATAAGTGAGTATACATTTTGACATGATTCAATTATGGTTGTCTATCTTCTATACTTGCTCGTATGCCAAGTGCTATCACTTGGAAGCTGATACAACCAAATAGAAGTTATCATAACACATGGTTCTCAAAGTTGGCATATTTGAGTAATGAATGAGAAATATAGCCAACAACACTGGACAGATGTAACAGAATTTTCTTATTTTTGTCTTGCCATCATCTTGTGCAGGTAAGAATGCTAGTGCGGCAAAATCATCTTGGAGTTTCTTTTGGGTTATTTTGATTGGCCTGGCTATCGCTGCTGGTGGAGCCTATATGGTATACAAATACAGATTAAGGGTAAGCTAAGCTATTCTCAACTTGGCAGCTATTGTATTGTTCATGTTCTGAGTATAATCGACTCTAATATAAGGACAAGTATTTTCTTGTTTATATTAGTGACACATTCTCTATCATGATAGATATTATCTACTTTGGACCTAAATCCTCATGTTTTTCTTTTGGTTTTACCCAAAAAGACTCCATGACAAATATTTCTTTTCGAGTTCTCATTTGTTTGGATACTCGTATTATAATATTCCATTCCCTTTGTTTTCAATCCAACCTTCTTTTCCACTGTTTCTACTCTTCATGAGCCCATTCCAAGCTTGGTTAACATTTCATCGTAATCTTGATTCCCAGTAATTCTGATTACATTCCAACTTCTCAAACTCGCCGTATTTCAATTCTTCAGTCCATTTTGGTTTAATGTGATTCCTTACTTGCATTTCTCATTAATATCAAAACGAAAATAACTAGAACAAACGTAAAGAACCAGAACAATCGAAAAGAGCACCCTTCAAGCATGCTTCTTTTACTAAAATAGACAGGACAGGGATGATATTTTTCAACATCCTCCCTAAAAACTTGGCATACCCGACTTTTAGAATCAGGATATCCAGATATAACACGACCCGTCTTGACTGCCATCGATTTTGTTTGTGCAGGCATATATGGATTCTGAGATCAGAGCTATTATGGCACAGTATATGCCCCTGGACAGCCAAGGAGAAGTGCCAAATCACGTCCACGGTGACCGCTTGGACCACCTGTGAAAGCACCTAACACCGTTTCATTTCAAGGATTTTAGATTCCTTTACAAATGAAATGGTTCGTTGTGCTCTTTAAGCCCGTCGTTGAATTTTTGGACATGCATCTCTTGTCAAGTTTATGTACATTATTAGACAATAAAGTAGTGCAAATTTGAAATCCCTCGTTGATTTGAGGTTGTAAGCTTTGTTAGCAGGTAAAGATAGCAATTAGGCTTTAGGTATATGTATGGCTAGGGATTTAGTTTGAAGCATCTGATGAATCTGCCAACAACTTAACTTCTTTTCCTGATTACATTTGGGTTCATGTTGCTATTTGTTCATGTGAGAAGAAACAAGCTTTTATCTCATCTTTGTACCAATAGAGAGGATCATGCTAATCGTAAAATAACTTCGGGTCATAATCTCGAAGCAAGACGAGAAAAAAGTTGGTGTGAAGATCATAGAAAATTAGTATTGTACGAAGAAAATAACAAAGGCTGAGATCAATTTTGATAATATAGTTTGAGAAGTAAATATTGTCGATGTACATAATCTCTACTATCCATTTCATGTACAGTTTTGAAAACCGAAAATGAACAATATCCATTTGACGATGTGATGAATGTTGTCGAAGTGTCTTTTGAAGCTTACTTGGGTAGATCTCTCCCTCCGTCTTCACTTCCTTTTTTCTAAAAACTTTATTACATTGACTTTTTCGCTATGTGAAATGTTATATTTATTTTCAATTTTAAAAACATCATTCCCTTCTTTTCAGTCCTACCCCTTCTTATTATCTCTCTCTTCGTGTGATCGCTCTCTTCTTCTCTCGTCGTTTTTCTTCTTTCATCTTTGTCTGAGCTTTTAGTCGGCCGTGTGTACTCACTTTATCGTTCTCGTGTTGGGAAATGACCGTCTAACATTTTTTGAACGATCACCCAACTTTGATTAAGAAGTCACTCATATTTTATTAAAAGAGAAACAACCTTTGAAAAAATATCTCTCAACTCTTTTAAAAGATCGCCCAATTTTTTATAAATGATCTCCTAAATTTTACTAAGAGTCTACCAATAAATACTAAGAGATTGACATCATCTGACAAATATTAAGGGATCACCCAGCAAATACTTATAGATTGCTCGACAAATACTAAGGGATCATTGGGCAAATACTAAGGGATCACTCGGTAAATACTAAGAGACCAGTCAATAAATACTAAGAGATCTCTTACTAAATAACAAGAGATTGCTAGGCTGATGTCAGTGATCATGCATTTTTTCTTCTCAAACGAAAATCTGTTAATGAATAGAACTTCGTTTTAACTAAATGATCACTTGTTTTCATAGAATTTTTCATGTTCTTTTTAACCAATACTTATAAAGTAAGCAAATTGTTAAAGCAGTTTTAGTTTTAAATGAGTTTGAATGTTCATTTTTGTTGTTATTGGAGGGGAAGAGTAAGAGAACCGTACGAAACACATGAGAAGAGAGAGTATTTAATATTGAGGATAAAAGTGGTATTTCACATGCCAAAATGGTCAATGATAGACAAGTTTTTAAATAGAGTTCAATTACAGAAAACTTTTTAGTTTTTGTATTATTTTGTACAACTTTCCCCCTCTTTCTTTCAATTATGATCCCAACTAAGGGGATCTCAACAGGGATTTAATTGTCTAAAAGACTCATTTTAAAGGTCCAAACTTACAAATGACCCATGTTTTTTAAAAAATGTCAAATGTCTCTTTGATGATGTCATCATCACTTGAAATTACAACATTACCTTCCTTTGATTTAGTGTTTTTTTTTCTTTTCCCTCCTAGTCATCTTCTCATCTCCTTCTTCTCGGACATCTTATTATTCTCCGACGAATCTCTCCAACTTCTTCTTCTTCTTCTCTAGTGTATTCTTCTTCTTGTTCGACGAATTTCTCCAACTTTTTCTCCAACAACGAGCAACACCAACACTGAACGACACCAACCGAGATGAGTGAGACTGAGATGGGTGAGACTGAGAGAGATTGAGCAAGACTATGATTGAGTGAGACGAATGAGGCGGACGAAAGGGAGACGAGCGAGGCTGTTTTTTTTTGCATGTGCGAGAGTGCATTTTGATAATTTCACTCAAATTTGACGTCAGCAAAGGGTCGATTTACATTTTTTTAATTTAAAAAACTGGGTCATTTGACATTTTCTTTCCAATTATTGGTTCATTTATTCGATGATAGGACGATTGTTTGCTCCGTCTCTTTGAAGGTTGTCACGGGGTCACTGCCGGTAGGCATTCTTCTTGCCATTAGGTCCAAGTTTGTTGGAACTTTGATACCAATTGGTGTATACCAAATGAGAGAATTTTATTGAATATCAAAAGTTATGAATACAAGAAGACAAATACTTTAATTACAGTGAAAACAAACTAATCCTAATCCTAATCCTAATCTTAATCATAATCAATAAAAGAAACTAAATCCTAATCCTAAATAATCAAGGAAACTAATCCTAATCTTAATAAATCAAAGAAACTAATCTTAATTCTAATAAATTAAGGATTTAACCATAATACCCTAGTCTTACTACATCAAACTCGCGAAGGTACAGGCAGTTGGAAAGCCTCTAAGGAGTGTTGGTAGAAGTTAAACATTGATGCATCGTTGTAGGACTCTCTGCACTTTGGGGAGTTTGGGCTACATTGTGCGAGATTATCGTAGAACTCCGATTTTTGGTGGAGTGGGGAGTCCACGTACGTGGTTGAGGCGAAAACCTTGAATGGTTTCACTTCTATTCTTTAAGACCCATCCTTATAATCATTACCATTAACATCATTACCAAAATACTAATATCATTTATCCATTAATCTATATAGTTGTTTATTAATAATATATCATCTCAACCAATAGAACCTAATTTAACAAGCATATTGTACTATTGTCACATTCATGATATCAATAACACATACTAAGTAGGAAGATACTTTAAAGTTTAGTATTATTATTGATGTGAAATCAAATGTTCATTGATTATCTATATTTATTAAGCCTAGCCGAATGTATGCAAACCTAGACAAACTCCCTAGAGAAAACCAACGGGGTTGTCAACTCCAAAATTAACTAAGTAATGTCACACAAGCCTGTTTACTTAACTAATCGTATTAAGCTATTGCATTGATTAGGACACATCTTAAATTGGCCATATATTTTCAATCCTTAGGTTTTGTTATTTTTCACTGTTGGAAGATTCTAGAATCCTAGCCATTCGAGTCATAGCTATAACTAAAACCTATTGCTACACAAATTAAGTGTGATTTGGATGCAATTGTGGACACCTAAAACATGCGCAGCGTGGGCGAACAAACATACAAGTATTCATGATTAAGTTGTTAGTTTAATCTGCCAATACATTCATTCTAGCTAGATATTCAAACAAGAAAAGTCAAGAACATTCATCATAATCTCACAAATCCATAGAAAAACACCCCAACAAACATCAAAATCAACGTTTGTGCCTTTATCCATTCATCTATAAGTGAATCCCAACGTCAAATTATAGAATACAAGTCAAAATCTGAAGTATTTGGCCAAGAATGGCCAAAATTGAGAATAATGCTCTCAAATTGGCCTAACTCTCCTCTCTCCCCAACGTAAACGCAAAAGACATCTATATACAATCGCTTAGGCACCACATTGCTAGGGTGAAGCGCTACAGTGCTTGGTACTTCTTATCGAAGTGCAGTGTTGTGCTTCAAAGCACTCACACCGATCTGTCAAATTACGTAGTGCGCGGTGCCACCCTGTGGCATCATGATGTTTCCTTCAATTCTCCAATCCTTGAGCTCTTGGACTTTGCGCCATGCAAGGCGCCATTGCACTAGCGCTCCACTCTTTGAGGAGCATTTTTGTCATTTTCTTCCACTTGATGCAATTCCACCTCGAATTGGCTCGTTTTAGTACCGATATGCTCCAAATGCCCTGTTCTACCTATTGGACACTAAATACCTGTAAAAGAACCAATTAAGAACAATATTAAACTAGGGACTCATATTGAATTAAGAAGAAGAATATAACACATTCCAAGTGCTATCAATTATTGGTTTCATTTTTATTAATTGATTTATTTAGAGACTAAATAGACGTCACACTCTAAGCTCAATAACTAATAAAATTTATGATCATCAAACCATAATGCTTTAACATCTTTTACGTTACATCATATAATATGATAAATAAATTATTATAAATGAACCTTGGGATATTGATTGAGGTGTATGAGCATATTCTTGAAAAGTTATATATTTATCAAATTTGGGTGAAGGTTGGAGAGTGTCATTCACAGGCTGACTTTATATGGTTTGACATAATTTTGTTGTCAATTGATGCTATAATATATTCAAGATTTGTGATTTAAATATTATTTGGCAATTCCGTCCAAATCGATGTGATAAGAAAAATAATATAAAATAAAGAAAGGTCAAAGTCAAATATAAAGATAAAATATCAAATGAGAAGTCTCTTTGATGGGGTTATATAATATTTATTTATTTATTTTCTCCCTCTTTTAATCCATTCTCGGAATCCAACTTAGTCGACATATCAAAATAATTGATATTTAATGTTGGAATTTATTATAGTTTTAATTTTTAATAGAAGAATGAGAATTATTATTAGTTTGGTATTTGATATTTATAATGAAAATTAAACCATTCTCAACTTAATAATTTAATAAATTGTGGAATGAGCTTTTCTATTTACAAACTCTAATTCTTTTAAACTATACCAAATAAATTTTAATGGTAAAAATTAAACTCTAACTTTCTCTAAATTGTTAGGATTAACTTTGTAATTTAAGCATTTTCTTATCAAAATCTATCACCAACGAAAATGGAAACGTCGAGATAATAATCTTTTCTCTTCAAAATTTGAGTAATAACATCTAATTCCTTCTTTGAAAAAACAAAAAATAATTTTTTTTTCTTATATTATTTCGTCTTTTTCTTTTTGTGTCAATTTACTTTCTATTATAATATTAAGAGTTATATTTTAAATATAAATAAAAATAATCAACTATTTACAAAAATATATGATTGTAATATTTTACTATATGTATCAATTTAAAATAATTTTTTTAATATTAATAATATTAATAAGTATACAATTTAAATACATTTTTCTATAGGATCATTGCTTTCTTGTTTGTCTATAATTTTCTTTAGCTTTTCTTTGTTTACGTGTTCTATTTTTCTTTTTCCTCTTGTATTATTGTCCTTATCCTTTTTTTTCCTCACAAAAACATTTAATTACATATATTATCATATTATGATTAATTTTAAGATAAACTTATTAATTATGATATTTATATATAATTTATATTATATCACTAGGGCAACCCCTTGTGTAAACTGACTTTAAAATAAGAGAGGTTTGACTTATATATAGTAGATATGTCAATTTTCTATTGGTTGACAGTTGACCGTCCCACTTTGTTTATTGGTTGATATTATCTTTGACATTCTTCATTTGATGTGACAGATAAAGAAACCCAAAGTCAAAATTTAAATATAAAAATGAAATTGATTAATCAATGACAATAACTTATTTCCTCTAATTAATGTGTGATTAGTATGGAATTTGACTCATATTCTAAAACAATTTCTTTGGAATTTTGTCATTATTATTTTAATTGAAATGAATAGGAAGCAACTAAACTCTAATTAGCCCATCATAAACTATATTTAGGTTGAGTTTACCAAATTTTCTATGGAATGTCAATATAGAAAAAACTAACTATTATAGGAAGAGTAATTGCTTAAATTAAAGATAAGAAAATATTACATTGATGGTGAAAGTATTATTATTAAAAAAAAAAAAAAAAAAAGAAGAAGTTTGTATTCGTATGATACTCTTCATTATTTTAAGTATAGAATTCTATAGTTTTGATTTTAACTTATATATTTTATTTTACGTTTTTCGGTCTATCGAAGTAAGGTAGGATTTTGATTGCATTCCCAACAATAATTTTTTTGGATGTTTTTTCTCTTCATCTTTCTTATTCATTTTCTTTGTCCGTCATTTTTTTTCTTTCATTCAGGAAGAGTATAAGATTATTATATCTACTGTATTGAGCAACATAAATGGTGTCAATAACATGTTAGAGGATTTAGCCGTACAAATATAAAAATCATTAGATAATGAACAAAACTTGTAGACTACATCTCACGATATAATCTATATAGTTAACTTTTATAAAACAAAGAGTAATATATGTACGAAAGATGTTAATTCAAGCATAGTTTAATGAATAAAACACCAATTACTATTCTAAAATAAATTGAGTTTGAAGTTGTGTGTGTGTGGAACTTAATATTACATAATGTTATGAAGTAATGCCAAAGAGCCCATGCATGAGTCGAAGCCTGATAGCTTACCACATCGACATTTAACAAGAAAAGATGTGGTACGATGGTAACCCTATAGAGCCCATTGGTTAGAACCCCAAGGGACATGTCACATTTAAAATTTCTTGAAACGAAAGGGAATACCTTGTCAGATGCATCGATCGATCTGACGTAACCCTCATCCACACAGAATGGGTACAAAATCGCTAACCAACAAATAGGTTATCAAACTTGTTGCACGAGCATATTCCACCTGAGGTTTTTGTACGGATGACCTATTCTTGATCGCTTTTCAGTTTCATGACCTTCCTCTCGCAAACTTATGTATTACAAACTTCTGCTACCGTTACAAGCCTTTTTTAGAACAAACAATCATATCACGCTCACTATTAGCCCTCCAGCTTGATTAATTTTTCCTATCCCTAGCTTGATTCGACAAATAAAACAAATAATGATTTAAACCAGATTGGACTTTTCAAAATCTGTTCACGCTTGTGATAAACCTTCCAGCCCCGACCTAACCCAATTTAATATGTCGTTGAAATACTTCTTTGTTTGTACTCTTCTTTCAGTAGATCTAGTTAGTCTATCACATTATAGGGTGGTTAGTAACTGATTGTTGAAAACCTTCCATCTAGGCGTGAATTGAAGTGCCTTGTTTTGCACTTGCTTCATTCTAGAAGTCAAGCACATGTGAGATAATTAGAGTGTTGGCCTATTCAATTATTATTAGTTAGTTCTTCATATTATAATTATCATTCTTTTCTAATCCTCGTGTTGTTTTGTTCTCTTTTTCCTTCTATGCCACGTTAATGGAATTTAATGTTCACAACTTTGGATTAGATGCTATGTTTTTTGTACTTTATAATCCCCCTTATTCTTGGTGGGACTTTATTAGGGTTGTGGTGATTTTCTTCACTTCCTTTGTAGTGGCGGCACAAATCAAGTTCACTTCCATGATGTGGGTGATTTTTGTTGGCTATTGTAACCAAATTTGGCAAAGCATTAGAAACGACTAAGAACTAGTTTGGTTACAACAACTAGGAGAGTATTTTTTCCATTCACTAGTGTTATGCACTTTCTTGTAGTATATTTTGGTCTTGAAGGGCACTTAGGTACCATTAGTATAGTTGAATTCTAGGATTATATTGTCAAATAATTTAAATAGGTGAGTATTCTACATTTTGTTATGTGTTATGAGCAATGGGGAAGATTTTGAAGTCTATTAAACGAATGATTGTCTATTAATTTAATTTTTGTAGAAACCGATTAAAACACGACTAGTCAGACTACATGATGTAAAGATTATACGATGTAACTCAAAGAAAGTAAAGAAGTTACTTTTTTATTACTTATTTATTGATATAGAGTGTTGTATTGGTTAAAGAGTTACGCTATGAGTGATATCTTATTTTGATGTAAATTCACTTTCAAAATGCTATATAAACTATATTTGACTTTCATAATAATACAAATGCAAAAAAATGCTATTAAAAGTTGTTACAATATATAAATCTTTTATTGCTTACTTTATAGCATTAAAAAAAAGCTATGAAAAGTTGGGAACTTTCAATACAAAATGCTATGATATGTTTTTTTAGAGTGTTTCTTCATTGTTATACAAATGATGTTAAAAGGTAACCATAGCGTTTTGCTAATGCTATGAAAAGTTTCATAGCATTGAAATCATGTTATCGAACATTGACTTTTTATAGTGTTGAAAAGACGCTATGAAAACCCTGTGACTTTCACTAAAATTTCCTATGACAACATTTCGAAAATCGCTATAAAAAGTCTACGATATCGATTTTTCGAAGGGATAATTCGTAGAAATACAAGTTACTGTTTCTCATTATTAAAGATAATTAAGGAAAAATGGTAGAAATTGCATCAATTAGACATAGAAATTATGCACTATGTTTACTATGCGTTTAGATGTTGTCAATGCTTTGAATCATGGGAACTATGACTTTTTGTGTTTTTCATCGCAGGATTTGAGAGAAAGAAAAAGCAATTGGTCTAAGGACAAACTGCCAATTATTTTCAACACATAACAAGAGGCAAAGCTATCATCAAACAGATAAGCAATGTTGCAAGATGTAAAGAGAAGAAACTACTTGTAGCAGCAGTGCAAAACAAAATCAAGAGGCAATGAGAACATGTGAGGGTTGTTTTATCGCTTAGAAGAGCTAGGAGCTGAGAATCAAAAGTGGCATATCTTTTCTCGAATCGTGGGTGGACCCCACAAGCTTGCAAATAATAATTGAAAAATAAGGAACGTGCTTAGTGAGCGATGAGTGTTTGAAGGCATATAAATACCAACCATGACAAATTTTCAGGACATTCAGACACACACATTCAAGCTAAAACTCTGCCAAATTCCTATATTACCATCACACTTCATTCATTTATCAACCTTGCACAATCATCAATCAACCTAGGAAAGCAAGAAATTGCCATCCATGGCTTGAGTTTTATCATTTTCTATCTGTTATATTCTTTTTAATTTGTGATTGTATTAGAAAAGTTGATATTGTAACCGAACCTTACTATCAATATGATTACTTCAACTCCCATTACATCTCCATCTCTTATCTCCAACACCTACATGAATAGCTAAACGTGTCAATGGATTAGAAAGTTAGACTCAATTCTGTAGAATAAGAATGGATGTCTATCATTTTGTTCAACCAGTGTAACAATAAATTGCTTGAGTTCATTGAAAGAGCAAGTTAAGTTAAGGTTGTTCATTGTTCGATAGAGTAAGTGACTGAGACCAAGTTGAACAAACATAGAGGATAACTTAGAAATAAGCTTAAATTTTTCGCATACCATTACATCATTTACATCCAGAAATAGACTATTTGTGGCATTTATGCACAGAAAAGTAGCTTGCCTTAATTAGTAATTATGCGCATGATTAATATTTGTGTTTGTTCAAAGGATTAGCGAACAACTTTTTAACCATACATAGTAAATATATGTGTAGTTTAAAGGATTAATATCTTATTATTTTACTTCCATATATACACACCCATCACATATCACCAAGGCAGTAGTTAGTTTAATTTAGAATGCATATTCAAACTTGACTCAATTATTTTTTGCTCATTATCCGATTGATCATAAAATGAAGGGTTCCTATTTAAAAAAGCGATAGAGCGCAATGGCGTTTGGCACCTTGTTGAAGTAGAGTGTTGCGTGATGCGCTGCCGTGTGGGCTGTAAATGAAGGAGTATCGTGGCACCATAGAAGAACGCCACAACGCTTCACCTTGAAGACCTCTCTGGAAAAAACGTCGGGTGAGAGCCACAATGCCTACCTAAAAAACTCCAAGGCTTGCTTTGTATCGTTCCGTTTGCTTGCTAATTCCTTTGTTTTAACACCGAAAGCATCATAAGCCACCAAAAGGTGTCAATTGCTCGTTTACTGGTGAATACACTAATATAAAGCAATAAAGACCTAGAACTAGCATGATTTGACCGAGAAAGATAGCTCTTTTAAGAAGCTATCACTTAGTGATAAATTTTTATTACTATTGTTGACTTCTACCTATGAAAAAAACTATATAGTTTTACAAAATTATGCTTTAATGTCAGTTTAAAACTGACTTTATATAAGTACAATGTGAGTTCTAAATTGACATCGAAGATCATGTTACAAAAGGTCTTTAATGTTAGTTGTCTTTAAAAAGTAAAAATTGGAATACTATAATTATTGTGCTAAAAACATAATGATAAACACCAACAGGGGTGGACTTATAAAAAAAAATTGGATAGTTGCAAATATAGCAATTATATTAAAAGTATTAGCATATATAACAACATTTAAGAAATACAAATACAACAAAATATGTCAAAATTTATCACTAATATATCATATTGAAAATATTGGTCTATCAGTGAAGAGTTTATCAGCAATAGAAGTCTATATCTTATAGACTTTGCTATATTCGTAATTTTTTTAAAATGTTGTTATAAACTTGATTATTATCCTTAAAATTGCTCCCATTATAAAGAAAATATACTCGATTGCTTTCAGGTTAGGAGATAACGAAAATGATGATTCGTAGATGTGGTTCCATGAGAAGGTTGCAAGCAACTATTGGTGTGATTAATGGGCTAGTGTTCGTTTTCAATCGACACATGAGTATTGCTAAGTACATTGCTTTAGTCTTTCCATATAGTTTCCATGCATTGTATTCATCATTTGAGCCTAAATCTGACAACGGAGTTAAAAAACGACAATGTGTGTGCAAAATTTGTTTTAGCAGCTAAAGCATATCGCGGGCCTTATTCCATTATTACTAGAACAAGTAGACTCCATACAGGGGTGTAAAGATATCAAACAAAAGTAGGGTTGTCTAGGTGGGCATGGGTATACCAAGGTGGTATGAGATATGATCAAATGACCACTAATATTGTGGAGTGTATCGATGCAATTTTGAAAGACGCTCGATCATTACCGGTCACTTCATTGTTGGATCATATAAGGGGTATGCACTAGGAATGGTTTCTGAGCATAGAGTAATAGCATCAAAGTGAAAATCCATTTTGTCAAACCACAGGGAAGAACTTATGAAAACTCGTTGATATAAGTTCCAGAAGATACATGTGCGACCAATCAATGACCATGAGTGTGAGATTGTAGATGGTCATCTAATCCTCATGTTAATTTGCATGATAAGACTTGCATGTGTGGCGAATTTGGTTACTACGAAATCCTTTGTTTGCATGTGCTCATTGCTTATTGGGTTACGAATATTGACCCATATTGCTTGTGTTCCAGTGCATACACAAATTCTTGGCTAGGCAGTTGTGTAGAGCCCAAATTCCCTGTGTGTCATGTTTTTTAATGGAAAGACATTAGAAGGATTTGTTGATAGAGTAATCTTACCACCCTGAATAGTTGGAACGGTAGGTCGTCGTCCAGCTGTACAAATCTCATCAAGCGATGAAATTCATAAACAGATTCACAAGTGTGCCCAATGTCAAAATGTAGGACATAATCCAAAGACATGTCAAACTCGATTTGTAGATAACGAGTAGAGTCCTAGTTTTTCATTCGAATATATATTATTAAGAATGTTCGTTTTGAATGTGTACTGAATGTTCTCCTTGGATGCTTTGTATGGATCATTGTTAATTTTTCATTTATGTCCATTCAGCTTTTTCTTTCTAAGATTTCCTATACCTCAAGCTTGTTATAATATCAAACTCATCCCACTCCAAAGAGATCTTCTTACCCAGTAACTTAGAACTTATAATGTTCTCCTCGCCATCCTTCACCTCTACAACAAAATATAATGGCATAGAGACCCATTAAATATTAGCTTAACGTCAAAAAAATAACCAAATATTGTTTGCTTAAACATATACAATTTCCTAGGTATTAACTTCTTCTTGATGTTCGAGACAGCTTTAGTTGAATTGAAACACCTTTTGATAGGTTGGTGCAAAGATGCTCATATTTAAATAATAATGAAATAATTAGGAAACAATTACCTTTATATTCAACAAATCTAGACTCCTTCCAAGTTCACGAGGTAGTTCCTTAGGTCAATTTCTATTAAAAAAAAGTATAAATGAAAATGGATTAAAAAACATTAAGAAGATGTATTTAACATGCAGGAACAACCAGTTTTAGAAGTGAACAATAGCAGGAATAGTAAATGTCACATATTATTTTTCTTTTTTTCTTTTTCAAGAAAAGTAAAAATTCATGTGACGGAAGGGAAATTAATAATGTATATATAAGTCTGCAAAAAACATCATTCAAGTTGCATACTGATAATCACTTCAACTAATCAACTCTGAACATAGGTTTTTAGCAAACTTCGAGCAATTCAATTCCTTATGTCCTTGTAATACCAATGACCTAGATGCTCATAGACTAAAAAAAGGTATAAACAGAACGCAATGAATTCAACAACGCAAATGACTATGTTTCTTCTGCCTTGACTACAACTTGGTTGATTACGTGTTTCGAGCTTCTGGTTTTTGTTTATATTCTTTTTGAGACTATCGTTTTGACTGTGGATCTGACTCTGTTGTTCTTGAGTGTATGGAGATACGTTGGTGGATGTTTGGTTGTGGTTAGTTTATGGGTGATGTTTGGTTGTGGTTAGTTTATGGGTGATGTTTGGTTGTGGTTAGTTTATGGGTGATGAAAAGAAATTATGTTAGCCAAAGGGGGAGTTTGTTGTATTTTTAATTGGCTTAACATAATTCTTTTATTAATATGAGAATATCTTAATTAACAATGTGATCTTTTCTCTCTCATGGTTGTTGAGGTATGGTTGAGATATTCTAGGATGATAATGATTGAAGTTGTTGGAGATTATTATTATGATATATCTTGTTTCTATCGATCTGTAGAGAGAGAGATCATTCATATAGAAGTTGTGAACAAGAACAGGATGGTCTCCGCCGCTCTGTGTTTTTTTCCCTCTTTCATGAAGATGTTTAGAATGAACAAGTTGTGTAATCACATATGAAAGAGAGTCAGTGTATGTGCATATGAATGCATTGGTTTGATCTCTTGAGGGGGAGTACAACGCAACAAATATCTTGTAGAACTTACGCAAGGGGAGCCTGTGAGTGAATGAGATCAGGAAGACTCAGTGAAGACCATATACAGGAGGAACGTGCAGACTGGAGAGTCTCATATTTGTCGTGAAAACATCTCTCTTATGTATTTGTGTGACTGTAGTTATTATCCAAAGTTATGACATATATTGTAACTCTGAAAAATTGTGAGGAGTTTCTGTGATAATAATAAAGTCGATCTCATCAGGGTGAAAATCCCCTAGATGTAGGCTGGATTGCCGAACTGGGTTAACAACGTCTTTGTGTTTGCTTCTCTTTATTTGACTTTTATTGTGTAGCATTTATTGTGTAACTACTGATAGAGTACGATCCTAAACAATTTTTCAATTGGTATCAGAGCAGAGTTCTCTAAAAGTATCAAGATGGATGCACAACGAGAAGGCAACTCGACTACATGACCTCATATTCTTGACGGAACAAATTATACCTATTGGAAAGCACGAATGACAGCATTTATGAAATCTATTGATCAGAAGACCTGAAGGGCTGTTTTGGTTGGTTGGACACCACTTAAAATCACTGGAGCAAACAGACTTGAAATCACTAAACCAGAAGATAGTTGGACAGAAGATGAGGATAATGCTGCTGTAGGAAATTCTCGAGCCCTTAACGCCATATTCAATGGAGTGGATAGGAATGTCTTCAGACTTATTAATACATGTGTATCAGCAAAGAAGGCATGGGATATACTAGCAGTGACACATGAAGGTACATCAAAGGTAAAGAAGTCAAGGCTGTAGATTCTTACCACAAAGTTCGAGTCTCTAAGAATGCAAGATAATGAGTCCATTGTTGAATACAATGTAAGAGTGTTAGACATTGCAAATGAGTCACATGGTCTGGGAGAGATTATCTGAAGAAAAACTGGTATGAAAGGTTCTACGTTCTCTGCCTCAACGATTTGACATACAGGTCACAGCTATAGAAGAATCTCATGATATCTCTGCAATGAAACTGGAGGAGTTGTTCGGCTAGTTGCGTACATATGAACTTTCACTATGAAATAAGGAAGATAATAAAGGGAAAAATATAGCTTTTCAAACGACAGTTGGTGCCGAATCGGTCACCAAGAAATAGCGTATAAATGAAGACAATATAGTAGATACCATGGCCTTGTTAACAAAATGATTCTCGAAGTTCACACGAAAGTACAACAGACATTCTTGAAGTCAGTTACCTAGTCATAACTAAAAGTGTTAAAAAGAAGGAGTTTGAAGAAGGCAGTGGTAATGTCTCTCAGAGAAGTGATCGTTCCTTTCAATGCAGAAAGTGTGAGGGGTTTGGACACTATCAAGTTGAATGCCCTACATATGTTAGGAGACAAAAGAAAGGATTCACAACGACTTTGTCTGATGACTCTGACTATGAAAGTAACAGTGAGGAAGAGGTCCAGGCGCTGGTGGCATGGATTACAGAGGACACTGTATCTGTTATTAGCAATTAAGATGTACTGGAACAAGAACTGGCTGTGAAAGAAGGACAAACCAGTCTTAGTGACAAGTCAAGTGCAGAGATAGAAGCTGAATATATGGAAATCTTGGAGCAACAGAGTAGTCGAATATTGAAACTCATGGAAGAGAATCAGCGATTGCTAATTACAATTTCAGAATTGAAGAAAACACTGAGAGAAACTTGTCTGGAAAGAGATAACATTTCCAAAACAGTTGGTATGATGAATTCGGAAATAGATAGTTTGAATAATCTTCTAAGCATAGGAAGACTAGCTGGAGATAGAAGAGGATTAGGATACGACCAAGGTAGTGATGGTATAGAACCAGTGCACCATCCTTACATATCTCAAGTGAATAAGCAGAAATCTACTGATGCTTCTGTGAGAAAGCCTAAAACAAAATGGATATGCCATTTCTGTGGTAGGTCAGGACACATCAGGCCTTTCTGTTATGATTTGCACTATACAATTCAATCTTCTAAAAGACAGTAACGTTTCAGGCCAATCAAGTGAATATGGAAGCCTAAAAGGACAGAGTCAGACTGTCAGTAGTTCATGTATGAATCTTAGTTGCAATGTAGCTCTCACCTTGGTTCACAAAATGACCAAGGATGATTGGTACTTTGACAGCGGATGTTCACGGCATATGACTTAAAATCGGGCCATTTTGACAAGTCTGAAAGAGTGCAAAGCTGGTTATGTTACTTTTGGTGATGGTGCTAGAGGTAGAGTTGTTGCTAAAGGAGACAGTGAAGATCAGCAACTTCCTTTATTAAATAATGATGTTTAGTAGAAGGGTTAGCTGCAAATTTAATAAGCATCAGTCAATTATGTGATCAAGGATATCAAGTCACCTTCTTTAGAGACAAGTGTACTGTGTCAGATGAAAATAAAACTGTGAGGATGATAGGAATACGTCTTTCTGACAACTGCTATCGTTGTATTCCTAGACAAAAACAAGAAGTATGTTGCTTAACCAGAGTAGATGAGACTACATTGTGGCATAAGAGAGTTGGGGATGTTAGCATGGAATCTCTGAAAAAAATAGTAGCTGAAAATGCAGTGTGTGGCTTGCTTTCCTTATCATTTAAATCAGATATATTTTGTGGTGAATTGTCAGTAGTAACCAGTGAAGAGCCTCATGTTGTTCCTTCAACCAGAGTTCAGAAGAATCATCCTTCAGTTAATACTGTTGGGGATCCCAATTCTAGTGTAACAACAAGATAAAAAAGAGAAGGTTGATTATGCCCAAATGGTCAGTAACATGTGTTTCACATCGTCTATTGAACCAACCATGGTGACAGAAGCATTAAAAAATGAATACTGGGTTAATGCTATGCAGGAAGAGTTGTTACAGTTCAAACATAATCAGATCTGGACTTTAGTTCCAAAGCCTAAGGATTTAAATGTGATCGAAACCAAGTGGGTCTTTAAAAATAAGACTGATGAGAAGGGAGTGGTCACTAGAAATAAAGTACGTCTAGTAGCACAAGGGTATAATCAGATTCAAGGTTGACTTTGATGAAACGTTTACTCTGGTTGCTAGAATGGAGGCTATTAGGCTTCTAATGGGAGTTTCATGTCTGCTCAAGTTCAAGTTATACCAAATGGTTGTCAAAAGTGCATTCTTAAATGGCTATCAGAATGAAGAAGTCTATGTGTCCCAACCTAAGGGGTTTGTTTATCCTTTTCATCCAGCTTATGTATACAAATTGCAAAAGGCGTTGTATGGACTCAAACAGGCTCCTCGAGCTTGGTATGACAGGTTAGCTGAATTCCTATGTACACACGGATACTCATGATGCCACAGTGACAGGACATTATTTATTAAACGTGATGGTAGTAACTTTGTTATTGCACAAATATATGTTGATGATATT
>JBBPDJ010000021.1:16152742-16163417 GCA_037974625.1 Cucumis cinereus | reverse complement strand
GTATTTGGGTCAATTATTAATTCATAATTAATAATTATAAAATTCATTTTGCTATTTTTATAATTTAAATTCTTTTTCGCTATTTTTCAAAATGAAACCTCTTATTTTGCCATTTTTCTTGTTGCCCCAAAAATTTATGTCTATATTTATGTTAGCCTGTTTTTTTTGAATTCTAATTACACCTTCTTCTTCTTTTTTTTAATAAAAAAAAATTAATATTTTAGAGATATTCTTTTTAAATCGAAAACAGGAAAAAAAAACAAAAAACAAAAAGAATACCAACTAATCTATCTTTTAAAAACTAAAAACCAAAAATCAAATACCAAAATCTAAAGTTCTATTTGGTAACTATTTGGCCTTTTGTTTTTCGTTTTTGAAATTTAACCTATAAACACAAATTTCATCTCTAAATTGCTAGTTTTATTATCTACTTCCTACCAATGTTTTAAAAAAACCAAACCAAGTTTTGAAAACTAAAAAAAAAAAAAAAAAAAAAAATTTAAAAACATATTTTTGTTTTCTGGAATTTGGATTAAAGTTCACCTCTTTAGCTTATAATAAATGAAAACCATGACGAAGAAATAGGTTTGATTTTCAAAATAAAAAACTAAATGGTTATCGAACATAATAATTAATTATCGGACAACACGTAAACATTTTAAATTTGGGTAATTAACATTAGAAAGTCACATTAATCAATGAGCCAATGTATGGCAATAATCTTACAGCATATTTTGTCTAAAAGCTGAAGATCAAACAAAATAAATTGAGCTCCCAAATATATGATAAAAGAAGGAACAAAAATTACACATTAATTCCTTCAAATCATTAAAACCTTCGTTTTGAGGCCAAAATGAATGATCAAACTCTTCAACTTTCCATTACCATCGTCTTCCTTTTTCTTTCAAGCTTATAATATTAAAATGGTATCTCTAAAATTTATGAACCCTACAACAAACAAATGACAATATATATAATATAACTATATTATCTATTGTGATGATGCATTGTCTTGCTTCATCAACTTCAAGTTAAGTCCAATGTCCATTCCATTGTAAGCAATTGGTGCATACATCCATAAATCATCTGAGCTCAACAACTGCATGTTTCATTCAACACAAAAAAATTATAACAACTTCATTCAGAAGAAAAACAAAAAAAAATGTGAAAATCCTTCTTTTCAGTGATTCATTATTCAACAACTTACCTTGATTTGGAGCTGCAAAAACTTCACATATTGAACTGCTTCTTCAAGCATTGTACTGATATCAACCTGTCAGGTTTAAGATATAGATACAGTATGAGACTCTCAAACACCGAGCTCGTTTGATATGTGTATGATATCATACAGAATCGGCCTTACCTTTGTACCGTTTGGGACGAGGCTCTGTAAGATTCTCAACCTTTCATTGATTCTTTCTCTTCTTTTCTGAAGGAAAATTCAAAAAATTTACGATCAAACTCAAAGTATTATTAGTAGATATAACGCAATGTAAGAGAATTTGCAGATATATCCAAATTTCAGTTAAGCTCTCGTCTCCTAGTATATTAGTGATAGTCTATATTGTTGATAGATTTTCTTATATTTATCTTTTCGGTTTTGATGTATTAGGAAATGGAGGAAACAAGGGAGTGGTTTAGAGTTTAGAGGATTACCCTTGCATAGAGGCTTTGAGGGTCCGTGGCTGACCCTCTACTGGCTCTTGGCTTTCCATTTGAGGTTGAGCTAGAAGTGATTCCACCATTGATTTCTTGAGCCTCATTACAATCATCATCAGAGCTGAAACTGCTTGTGCATTGCCCATTTGGACTAACAATTTGATCTTCTTCATTGCAGCTACCCGAAGCAATCTTCGAGGTCTTCCGTGCCCTCACGCTCCTTTTCGTCTTTTCAACCTTCATTACCGCAATGTCGTTAGAATGGAAAAACAAAAAAAGAAAAAGAGAAGAAACAAACAGCATTTAGTGCAAATGAAAGCTTAGATTATAAATCCTCACATCAAGCAAACTTTGAGGTCGCTTCCTCAAGACATTCTCAACCGAAACTGGTCCAACTTTATCGTCCCTCATAGCTTTTTCCACCATCACATCCTCGGCTCTTCGTTTCGGTTGTGAGTTCTTCCCATTGACAACCGGGTCAGCCGGGGATTGTTGCAACCTGCTGCATTGCCTTGTTCTATGAATATTCGAACCGTTATCGGCCAAGCAATCAGCATTCCCGACATCCTCAACGGAGAAATCCAAGGACAAAGAAGCACCATTATTAGGCAACCAAAGAGGGTTAGAATCAGTGCAAGTGTAAGGAAGATTGTTATTGGGTTGTGAAAGGGCATAGATATTGGAAGAATCAGAAGCATCTGAAGAATAATAAGAAGGTTCATTAGAAGCCCAATAAGAAGATGGAATTTCCAAGCTTAAATCTGAATTTAACTCATTTGGAATGCAATAATTGTTGAGTAAATTAGCCATAAAATCAGATTCTTCAGCAGTGTAAGCTCCACTAAGAGATATCCATTCTCTTTCTGAAATGGCACCTTCCATAATTTGAAGAAAAGAAAAAGGAAAACTTTTTTGAATTTTTGTTTGGTACTTTGGTGTTTGAGAAAGATGGGATTACAAATTTGTAAAGGTAATTTATAATAATGGTACAACAAAAATCAAGTTGACTTCATTTGATTAAAAAAAATGAAACATCCCCCAGTTTAATTACATTATGTTCATAGTTTAAACAGAAAAACCAATAGGAAAACTCTATAAATGGGCCCAAAGACAACTCAAAAATAATGCTTAACCAACTGTAATTGATGGATTATAAAACTGAAGCTTTCTCAGTTCTCTAAAGTATTAGTTAAATTTAATTAATTCTTTTTGTTTTTTTTTTTAGTTCAAGAGCTATCAGGTGAGGCTAAAAATTATAAACAACTTGGTTGGTGAAACCTGGTCTTATTAATATAGTATATAGGCTTTTCAGATAGAATGAAGGATGTTTGTTGACAAAATGACATCTGATATATCTAGAAGAGTCATAGATTCCAAAAGCAACTATCTTATACTACCACACATAATATCTCTTTTCTTTCTTTCTTTCTTTCTTTCTCCATTTCTTGCTCGACCCGACTTCTCGGCTCGAAACGGGGTCGAGTTTTTTCGAGACTGAGGAAATTTGAAGCTTTTGTGTTGGTAATAGATGTTGAGGATTTTTTTTGCTCCATGAGAAGGAAAGGAAGGTGAGTTTTGATTAGGTTCATGTAGTCATAGACTTTGTGAAGACTAAAAAACTACAATAATTTTGTGGGCTCTTTGGTGATAATGACAGAGTCATTTATAAATGTATTATTGTGAAGAGTGGAAAATGAAGATGCCCTTTGGAAGTGTTGTTTGGCCTCATTCTTAAGAGACTCTTCTTTCCCATTTGTTGAAAATACTTATAACTTACTAAACTAAAAAGGTCACAATTAAGGTCTAATTCATCTGTAATTAAATCAACCCACATCAGTAATACTTATCTACTAGTTGAGTTGCACTCATTTTCTTTGTAACCGAGTCTTCTAACTTGATCACGTGCTATTACTCGGTTTACATATCAATAACTCACAATATCGAGAGATTAGATATATATTGACTAAATTGCAAGTTTAGACGCTGATTGAATTTTTGGCTTTTGTTTCTACTACTTGTGTCTAATAAATGCCTAAACTTTCGAGCTTTGTGTTTAGTTAGTTCTTGAACTTAAAAGTTATCTGATTGATCCTTATATTTCTAATTTTATTCCGATAGATCTGAAAGTTTTTAATTTTTTTTTTGATCTATTCAATATTTTTTAAAATTGATCATCGCCTAGTATACATAAAATTGAAAGCTTAAAGTCTCACTATACAAAAAGTAAAAAATCAAATACAACTGAGACTTGTGGAACACAAAATTAAAGTTTTCATGCATTTATCAATTACAACATTTGATCTATAACAATTAGAATCAATTTTGTGTTTGTTTTATTAAGAAAACTCTCGTAGTCGAGCAAAAATTGACACGTATTCTTTTTCTTACCATGGAAGGTGTACTAAAAAAGCTCACGTATATATTTAAATAGATATAGTTATATACACTAGATTTTAAACCCAAACATTAGCAGAATATGTTACACTGGATTTTGAATCTAACTTTGGTTAAATTAATTTATCTTGTATTATATATTTTATATAAATATTGTGACAACTATGTTGGCATTATTGGTCTGACATATGATATATAATTTCAAAGTCTTGGCCTTGTGTTAAGCAAAAGAAGAAGGACAAGGAAGATTCATCGGTGATTGAATATTAAACAAATTGAGATTTGCTTGTTTGGAATATATGCTGCTTTTGAAGATCTCTTCTCATACTTTAGAAACAAAAAGAAAGCCATAAGCTGGAATGAGGTGACAAAATATCAATACTTTCGCTTTGTTTTATGAGTGGTCCCGTAGATTTTGGAGAGAAAGTTTTAACGAAAATAGTACATATCAATTATCATTGAGATGAACTATCTACGTACAACTATTAAAAGTTCAAACGGGCAACCTATATATCATATGCAATAATATTAAAGAAATTAAACTTACAACTTTAGCCACAAAATTTTATTAATGGTTAATTATATTTATAGATGTATAAGGTACGAATTAATATCTAAAGATCAACGGTTTGATACTTTGCCTCTATAATTATTTTTTAACTATATGTTGGTGTAGAAATCACATGTGTTCGTTGTTGTTGCAGGCCTTCCATGGACTTGTTAACTGCCAGCCTGCTCTTCTCTTAGTTTGATCCCATTTTCTGAGCTAAATTGCATGGGAGTTTATCTCTCAGTAAGGTGTCGAGCCTACCAAACTCTGGTGCATACGTTAATGCATAAAGTGTATAGTTCAAGTAAACCCACAAAATTAAGGTCACCATTGTTCTTAAGAGATTGCTTACTCTTCCCCCTTTGGGGTTGTAGAATGGACAAATGAAACTGGTCTTCCTCTAACACTTGTTTGTGATTATGTGTAACCTTGGCGATGTCAAGATAATTTGCAAAACTCTAGGCATCAGATCGAGCATGATCCAATTATTATCTTATTGGTACATACTCACTGGCTTGGGTGGTCGTCCTGAAATATGAGACTTTGACTTTTTCATTTGAGATGAGTGTTTTCTCATGTCGTCTTTCAGCTTTCCTTAAACTTTGGGCTTGCCTCAAATAACCCTCCACAAATTAAAAAAGATTAATAATTAATAGTGTTAACTAAAACAATAACTCAACTAGTTAACAGATCGAATTGCAACTTCACACATTTTGAATTAAAAATGTATGGAAACAAGGAGGGTTTTTTTTTTTTAAAAAAAAAAAAAGGAATCAGGAGCAGTCGATTAATGAATTGAATAGCAAAAAAACACTTGAATATTTTTAAATGATCTTATTGCATTTCTTAAAAACAGTTGTGAAAATATACATACAAATCAAATATATTTTGTAGATGTTGTCATCCAAGCAAATTGGATATGGACAAATAGGTGAATCTTATCAACACACAATGCTACACATTAAGGAAAGCACAAAAGTAACAACATAAGGGAACACAGACACACAAAGTTGTTCAACCAGTTCGGTGCAACATCACCTACGTTTGGAAAGTTATACACCTGGGTGAAAGATAAACACTAATATGAAAAGAGTTTTATATGTACGTAATAAAAACACTAAGATAATGTTTAAGAATGAAGTAGATAATTTTTCACACGAGAACAAGTTAGGCTCTCTCTAACTTTGATGTTTGTATAGTGAGTCAAATGATCAATGCTCCCCCGATCAAATGCAGGTTACAAAGACTTTCACCCTTTGTTTGTTCTTCACGAACCATAGAACTAATTCTCAATCTTGACAAAAACTTCAATCCACGAAAAACTATTTCTTTTTGCAAAAGTTAGTTCTTACACATATGCGGCCAACCCTTACACCATCTCATCCAAACACATAAATATCAACCAAGGTAAAGAAGGCAACTAACAGAAGGAAAGAGCCAAGTAGAGAATAAATCAAATAAGGCAAGAAATCCGCACGACACAAAAACAACTAAGAAGCATAAGACACCATAGCCAATAAAGGCGCTACAAGAAGATATACCCGTCAACACACCATAACAGATATGCAAACTAGGCATGTTTTGAAAGTGAGTTTAAAATGGTTAAATCACTTGTGTTAGATTCAAAATCACTCCTAAGATGTTTATAATGGTTCAAAAGTGAGATTAGAAATTAAGTTGATTTTGAATGATTAAAGATACATTTCATATTATTTCTAGTTTTGATAAAAAGTAATGAAATTATTGTAAATGACAAAACTGTTGAAAATAATTACAAAATATGACAAAATTTCAAATTCTATCAACGATATACATTGACAGAATTTAAAATTTTAGTTTATTATGCAATATTTAAAAATGTCCCTAAAAAAGTAGTGAAATTATTGAACTCATACAACTAAGTCATTGAAAAATGTTTACTTTTTAGGACAATAGAAGAGAAAAGGTTTATGATAGATCTCAAGGTCTCCCACCAAACATAATTGATATCAATTCTTTTCATAAAAATATATTTACTAACATATTAAGCACAAAAAAGAAGGGAAAAGACTCTGATATTTATGTTTATTGAATATAAGGCCGGCCGCTTGTATATATGTATTCATACATTTAATATCAACTTTGTAAATTTGCACTTGCATTCCTTTTTCTTTAAAACAAACTTGTATTCACATTATTTAACTCAATAAATCAAATGTAACCCTAAAGTCTAAAATTTATATAAACCCTATTTAATGGATGATGATGCCATGATATCAAGACTTTGGTATACCTCAAACTTAAAAATAGGGTTTTTTTTCCCTATATGATTTGTAGGTAGGTGTAATATAGGTTGTGTGTAATAGATTCTGGTGTTAGCGATATATTAGTCATATATGTAAGATTTATGTACCACCTCTTTTATTTTACCAAAAGTCTACTCTAAGTAAGAGTGATGGTTGTCCCAAACAAGGTCAAAAGTCTATAGGTAGGCTCAAGCCTAAAGGAATAAATCGAGAGTCAGCATGGAGAAACAAGCATCTCAAAAGGGAAAGATCAGAGCCTTGGGTTACGGGTTGATCAACTGAGCTAGTGAACATACCAATAAGAAATAACTAAGCTACACTCTGTCTAACACCCTATAAGCATTGGAAACTACTTTGAAATCATCAAAGTTACACGTAACCATAGACGAGTGTAGCTTCATTCGATGAATCCAAAAGGAAAGAACAAGTAATCTTCGAAATGTTAACTTAGACATTAAAGTGTGGTAGGACGCTCGAAACCATGTAAGTGTGAGAATATTTCACGCAAATTGAGAGACCATACCCGGGCAGTAGGCTCCACGAGAGGCCCGCGGCGACAATGAACTTGTGCTGAGATTCATGCAGTAATAAGTGGCAAACCATCTAATTGAGGTTATAATAGGTCAAAATGGATATTAAAAATCTAATATTAATTTAGATGAAATATTATTAAAAAAAATACTAGTAGAAATATAGGGGGAAAATTATATTACAGTTAAATATAGAGGGAAAAACACTACATTTTTTTTATATTCAATAAACAGTCGTTAAAAAATAAATAAATAAACACTCTTTTTTTTAAAAAAAAAAAAAAGGCACACAAATTCTCGAAAATAAAATAAATATAATACGAGACCACATTTCTCCATTATTTAACATAAGTTTTATAAAAAAAAAATGGGGAAAAAAAGCTATTGGTTGAATTGGATTGTGTGAATTGGAATTTTTTGAAAATAAAAAATAAATTTAATGAAATATATCCTTGTGTTTATTTTCGAAAAAAAGAAATTAAAAAAAAAAAAAGTAAGAATTATGTGCATGCCATCACGATTGTTGGAGATAATTTCAACTTGCCTTCTTGTTAATAGCTGGCACCTTCTCTACTTCCATATATCCCCCGACAATCATGTTTGAAAACGCGTTAATTCCTCTCTAAATTATTTCAATTTACTTTTTTTCTTTTTATTTTTTTTTTTTTTAATTTCCTTCTCCATACTTACATAATATTTATTATACACTCTTTTTTTTTTAAGAAAAAAAAACATATTATTATTTATTAAATACTTTTTTAATTTAAGTTTTTTCTTTAAGTGGTTAGAATATGTTTTGGCATCTTTCCATTTTAGATTTTGTTCTTTCAACTCATTTAAATCTTAATAGTTAATAATAATTTCATTTAAGAAAATACATTATGTAACTTTTATATATGTAAAAGAAGAAACAAAATTCTAATAAAGACTATTTTTTTAATTATTAATTTACAGAATTAATTTTAAAATTTATTAGAAGCATATAACTAAAGACCTCTAAAATATAAGAACTAAAATAGAATATATAAAATCTATAAGTTATGGGATATTCTAACTTTAAAATATATCTATATTTTAAATAATCGTGACAACATAAATAATAATTAATTAATTAATTTTGTACAATTCTTTTATTTCATCGAATATGCATGTTGTTTATATTTTAATTGATAAATTATGTACTCACAAAATTGTGTGGACAAAATCTTCTTGGATAATTGGATTACAAAACTCTTCAAGAATGGGATTATTGGAATTATATATAAATATATAATGTTTGTGAATGGCCAATTTAAACATATATAGTTTATTGAAATAAAACAATTTCAAAATTATTCAATACTTTCTCTATTATTGAACTAAAAAAATCGATCAACTCTTTCCATTTTTCTCGGTCACACTTGTGAGTTCTTAACTCATATTGTAATTAAGTTTTTTTTTCTTTTTTTTTTGGTACAAGTAAAGATAGAAATTTGAACCACAGACTTTTTGATCTTTACGTACACCAATATCAATCGAGTAAAGAAGGATATGAGTGAAGCACAAAACTAATGGAGTTACCAATAATAAAATTATTATAAAAGTAGAGTTTAAATTTAATGGCAAAAGATGTTTATGAACTTTGAATTTATATGTTTTGTAACGCCCCGGATTTTCGACCTTGACCCGGGGTCGTTACTTACATAAAAAGAAACTCATAAGCTTAATAAATACAACGGAAGCATTTTCACAAGTAACAACATCAACAGCACAGCGGAAACCTTTGTCAATAATGTCCCCAAACACATGGTCACTGGTCCTTCTTGTCCGTCGCCGGTTTCCTCATACTTACCTGAAAATAAACATGAAAATTGTGAGTATAAAAATACCCAGTAAGAAACCCACTACTGGGCCCATTAGGTTAATTGTTAACTTTCTATTAAACTATACTCTACAATCTTAGTCCCAAAAGCAGCTAACGTTCCACCTTCCGAGTACAACAGGGCTAATAGATAAAGTTAACAGCTACCATATTCCCAAAACATGCAATCTTAGTCCAAAACATTCATAAGCACACAAATGAAGTTTAATACAGAGATGAGAACCACAAACGCCTCACACCTTTATCCTGTTTTATGGTTTTTCCATAGCAAACCATAAAGACATATCGTCATACAACCTCATTGGTTTGTCCATAGTAATATGTCCTAACAGATCATCACAAAGTCATTCAGTCCATCTCAACATAGATAACCATCACCAGCAGCTAACTAAACCGTTTAGTTAACTCACCACATAAACCAGTATCCAGCATTTCGTCACATAACCAAACAAGTCTTATCAGTGTACCACACAGTTAAGCTTGACATACGAGTTATGTGTTGATACCTAATAAACCGCTTATCACATAAATCATAAACAACCAGTTTATCATAAATATACCGTTGGGTCTACTAGGTGACCATTAACTTCCCCTAAAGGCTTGTACTTTACGACACACAGTCGGGTGGTTGAGTACTGACAAATATGTCGAAACAGGCCTCGTACAGACCCCCTTCACGACCCTGTCAAAGCAAATCGCCACATGGACTTGTCCTCATAACGAAACGTCGGAACAGGCCTCGTACAGACCCCCTTCACGATCTTCAGTAACAATACGCCACACAGGCTTGTCACTGACCTAGTCAGAATCAAGTCGTCGTACGACTTGAAAACTGACTCATCGTTTTCCCACCAAGTACAAATTTAACATAAACCATAAACATCCTGTTTATCATATGTATACCATTGGGTCCGCTAGGTGACCGTTAACTTCTCCTTAATGACTTGTACTTTACAACACATAGTCGGGTGGTTGAGTACTGACAAATATGTCAGAACAGGCCTCCGTACAGACCTTGTTAACCGACCTTATCAAAGGAAATTGCCATACGGGCTTGCCCTCAGAACGAACGTCGGAACAGGCCTCCTACAGACCCCCTTCACGACCTTCAGTGACGGGTGCCACACAGGCTGGTTGACTATACGCCACACAGGTTAGTCGACGGTTGCCACACAGGCTAGTCGACGGTTGCCAAATAGGCTGGTCACTGGCTAGTCAGAATCAAGTCAGTCGTACGACTTGAAAACTGATCTATCGTTTCCCACCAAGTACAAACTCATTAAGTTAGTTAACAGAAACCGTGTCCAATTAAATCCATTACAAACATTATGATCATAATAATCCAAACATGTCTCAAGCAGCAGATAACACAGGTAAATGGTAAAACAAATCATGC
>JBBPDJ010000021.1:16099142-16152642 GCA_037974625.1 Cucumis cinereus | reverse complement strand
ACACAGGTAAACGGTAAAACAAATCATGCATAATCCAAACAGATTTATAAACCAGATACCCCGAGGCCAACCCCTAACTCAGGCACATAAAGAACCATCTTAACACCTTATACGCCAAAAGCATAGATTCGGTAGAAGTAATCCTCACATCCAATTTTAATTAATAATTTTCCATAAAAATTATTAATTAAACCAACTCAAACCTGTTACCTAACCAGTCGATTCAGCATATCACCACATCAAGCAACTCAAAAGTCACATAAATAATTTCATAAGTATTTTTAATACTTGTCGTGGAATCAGTAGTAAGTCCCTTACCTCAAAGTGTATTGCTTGAGTTTCTCCCTCAAATTGATCCTATACATAAAATATTTAATTAATAATTTTATGGAAAATTATTAATTAATTTTTAACTTTAATTCTTCGATAAAATACTTTAGACTTACCAATTGGTTGTCGAATTCAAATCTAATTCGTAGAGAAAATTCTAGGAATTAATTCCTCATGAATGCTCCAAATTAATCCTATACATAACAATTTAATTAACATTTTATTCAAAAATTGTTAATCAAATTTACCCTTCCAAGTAGTTCTTTAATCTTACCGATTCGTTGTCGACTCTCCAATTAATTCGTAGGAGGAACCCTACAAATTAATTCTAGCCATAGCTTCAAAAGAACCTTCAATTAACAAGAATAATTCCCAAATTAATTTTCAATTAACTTTATTGGGTATCCAAAAATCCAAAATAAATATTCAATACTTACCCATATAACTAACGGCGGTGACCGTGAGCGACAACGGAAAAATCAAATTGAAGAGATTAAACGGTATCGACGAACGAAGAAATGAAAAGATTAAGCGAAGCAAATGCCGGAAACCGGCAAAAGAAAAATAAAGAAAACAAAAGGGGGCGGCGGTTGCGGCTGGAGAAGAAGAAAAAAGATAGAATTTTTTTTTATAACCTTCACGTTTTCAATGCAATTCTAAATTAATAAAATAATAATATTAATTTATAAATAATAATAATTTTTTATTATTATTATTATTATCTTTTCCAAATCAAATAAATCTTTTCTTTTTCCTATTCCAAATCAATCAAATCTTTTTCTCTTCTCTCTTAATTATCTTTTAACCAAAAATAATTAAATATATATATTTAATTTCTTAACCAAAATAATTAACGTCTCAAAACAAATTAGATCTCAAAATAAATCTAACTTTTTCTTTTAAGATAATTAACCTAAAATTATCTCCTATTTTTGGGATGTTACATGTTTAAAATATCTTTTTAAAGTTTTTCTTACATTTTTTAAAAATAATAAAAGTCCACATATTCATTACACATAAAGTTGTCTAGTGTTCCAAATATGTCTCCCAAAATATTTAATTTTGCGTAACATAGATATATGAATTAATATATATATATATATATATATATATATCAAATAGGTTAATTACCTATTACGACCTATTGGATAAAAATCTATAGGCCAAAAAAACCCAATAAAAATTTAAAAGTTTAAACATAAACACTTTTTTAAGTTTTTTTTTTTTTCTTTTGAACAAATTCGGACCAACTAACACACAAACGTACAAAATTTTATAAACTTGAAATTTCTTGTTCTAAATTTGTAGTTTAACTTAATTAGTGAACACTAATGCAAAAGACATAAAGGGATTATTTAGTAAAAAATTAAGGTTAAAGTATAAATCTTAAAATCATTGGGACCAAATTAAAATAAAACTAAAATCTAGTACGTAAAATTGTTACATTTTAAAGTACGTAAAATTGTTACATTTTAAAGTACGTAAAATTGTTACATTTTGAAACGTCCTAAGAACTAAATTGAAATCAAACTTAAAACTTAAAAGACAAAATGTCACATCCCAACTCTAGCACTCTCTATAGCTTGAGAAAGAGGTGTGGAGCCAGCACATATCAACTCTCTCATGATATCTATTGACCACCTAAAGTTGACTAACTTACTTAGCAAAACATTCTAAAAGGTTTAATAAATACTTGAACTTAAAAAGCGGAACATTACTATAGTGTTTTGAAAATAAACAAAACTGTAGAAGATGGTTTTAAGAATTGATACAACTCAACTGAACTTGATAACTATAAACATTATTCAAGTCCTCTGTGGACAGAGACAAACCACATTTTATTGAACAAACTAGCTAACTAGCGGCAGTAGGCTAAGCTTCGAGATTTCAATCACTATCTGAAAGATGAAATTTTTTTGAAAGAATAAGTTAAAACGCTCAGTGAGTGACTATCTTTAATAAATCATAAACATTCATAGCATAGTAAACTTTATTTCCCAATTTTCTAAAGCAAGCTTGCATTTAAAACATGAATAAATTATTTATAACAAATCGCTTAATACTCTAATACTCAGTTAGCTACGTTGTAGTAGAATTTAATCAATACTAACAACGGTAATATTTCTGTAACTAACTCGGTTGCGATAGAATCTACTTGATACTGGCGACAATAAACTATCTGAAACTAGACACGTCGTAATAGAATTTAATCAATACTATCAATGGTCCTTACTAAAGTGGAATTTTTCATCACATCAGTAGAAATCTCTCTATGTGCACATGGTAACTATACCAGGAAGCTTACTTATCTCTAGATGTAACTTTTCCCGAATGACTCAAACTTAACTTTGGATGTAACTTTTTTCGAATGGCTCAAACTTAACTTTGGATGTAACTTTTTCCAAATGACTTAAACTTATCTTTGGATATCAACGGTATAAATTAACATAAAACATGTTTATAAAACTTTTATGAGTAATTTGGGTTAGAAACTCAGAATGCTTATCATAAACCTCACACTTGACTTAGTAAATCATACTTGTACTAAAACCTACTTAATTCTCATGCTCGATTTGTAGTAAATCTTAGAAAACAAGTGAAAGCATGCTTAATATTTCATGCTTGATAACAAAACTTGCACAGCTTAAAACACTTTACCAAACCTAATTCTTTGTTAGATACTATTATTTTGATAATTAATTAATTGAAGAATTAGTCAATTATTTAATTTAATTTGATTTAATTAAATTAGTTTAATTAAAACTATAAGTTACGTGGAGTTGTTCATTTAAATATAATTTAAATGAAAATTTTAATTTAATTACTTATTAAATTAACTAATTAATTAAAATAAATATTATTTAATTATTTTATTAAATAATATATATTTTATAATAAAAATTAACTCCTCTGCGTGGGAGTTACTTCAAACGTGGGATTCTCTCCCACATTGCTCTCCGCTTCCTATACCTACATTACAGAGAAAAAATTCAAGTCAATTTTTACGTTTTCTCAAAAAGAACACCAAAAGGTTGTCGGGTCGTTTGCTGTGCAAGTACGGAATCAAATGCCTAAAAATTAAATGCATGTGAATTTTTCTGATGGGGTTCTGATGTCTGAAAATTACAATGTTTGTGTTTGGTGTGCAGGATTTGGAAATCTGAGTTTCTAATGCCTGTGTTTGGGGTGTTGGTTTTGTATTCTTGGGTTTAGCTAGTATTTTTTTTTTTTTTATGAATTGTACATCCAAAATTTTTTAATGTATCAATATTTTAATTCAATTTTTATTCCATATTTTGTACCACTAATTCAATTTCTTTACTCTATTGATTTCCATGACAATAATGTAAAAACAAGAAATTTTAACATCCAATAATGATAGAAGAATGAGAAAATGTATTTTAAAAAATATTATTGTGGTTAAATCAAAGGCGTATTTGGAATGACTGAGAAAAAAAAAAGTTTTTAAAAAATTCATTTTTATTAATTTTTTCAAGGTTGGAGGCAGTCGAGTTGGTGGTCGAAAGTTCACCGACAGAGTTACCGAAAATGGCACCCAATGGTCAGCCAACAATGGTCACCGGAGGTGGTGTCTAGAGTTGGCTAAATTTTTTAGATTGAATCAAGAAAAAAAAAAAGAAAAAAAAGAGGTAATTTATGAGCTTCAATAGTGTTTATTATTCAAACCCATGAGAAAGAGTGTAGGAAGCCTTGCCCCAAACAAGGGTTGGGCTTAGGATGTCTAACTCATCAAATCCCAACCCTTGTAACAAACACACCCTAACGATTTTATGGATGCTTGAAATAGTTATTAATGTTAAAATTTGGTTTGAACACTTGACTTTTGGTGTTTAGAGTTGGATATGTGTTGATTCATTTTGAAGTGATTTTTGGATTGCAAACCACGTTTTGGGTAAAGATATTTTTTATTAATTTTGTTTAGTTAGGCATTTGGATTCGACCTAAATTTGGGTTATGTTCTAGGAATTAATTCAAGATTGTCTTTTTGAAGATTATTGCAGTGCTAGAACTTTTTGGATAAAAAGTAAAGTAAGTGATTTACTACCGGATTCCTGGAACCTAATTGATGATAAATTGTGTCTCCACTAGATTATTATGTTGAGATGGACTGATTTGCTATAAACTGCTATGATTTATTCTTGATTGGACTGTGAGAGTATTATTAAATTCATTATTAATGTTTTTAAAGTGATGATATGTTAATGGCATAATATGGATCTTGCATGTTGTATGCCTTATTGGACTAATGGTGTCTGTTAAACCTTTTATCGGGCTATGTACATCATGTTAAATGTTACGGTGTCACTATGGGATCACCACCTATGACTATTTTTTACTATTATGACTGATATATGCACCATCAAGTCTACACTTATGATTGATATGTGTTCGTACGAGATCACTAAGATTGTTATGTTATGACTGATATGTGCACCCTCAACGATAAAGACAATCGTTGATCGATAGCGAAGACAATCAGCAGTCGTCAATGATTAAGATGATTGGTTGGTCGCCGACCATTATGACAATCAGTGGCCAAGGGTTATGACTATTGGCCATTGATGACTGTTTGTTAATAATCGACACGACGATCAATCGTTAACGATAACAATTGGTCTCCAACGATCAAGATGTTCACCAGACAACAATGACGTCCAAAGTTGTAGGTCACCAACAAGCAAGACGATCGATAATCGACGGTCAATATGATTCAAAGTCAACGATCAAGATGATCTAAAGTAGACAGTTAAGACAATCGACATCGTGATCGTCGATCGATCATGGTCGGTCATCAATGGTTGATTATGAAGTCGGCCAACGTTTGTTGCCAACGGTCATCAATGATCCTTGATAAAAGGTTGAAGTGAATTTTTTCTAAAACCTATAACATTCAATAAAAAAAACATATTCCAAACTCATGGGTTTGGTTTCTTAATCTCAGAAATTTTATTCCAAGTGTCCACATATGGGTTTAGCTTCAAATGTCAAAACTCCCTAATTCCAAACTCATGGGTCAAACACCCCCTTTATGTTTATCTCTCTAGATTTTCTTCTTTATAAAATTTTCAATTTCTAAAAAACTTTCCACAAACCAAACCTCACAACTTAGAGAATAGAGAGGTCTCTGATTGGTGGTGTTCCTGTAATTTGGAAGAATACAATACGTGATCTTGCATCCCAAAGAGAAATCGAGTAAGTAATTTCTTCTTATGAATTCAATTTTATAAATTTAATAGCATGCTTAATCTATTTAAATCTTAGTAGAATTTGTTCTCTTTATGTTTTTGTCAATGTATGAGTATTTTAAAAATCTTATTAAATTTGAAAATTGAGTTCTGTAATATTATTCTTTTGCTTAGGCTCTCTAGGGCTCTCATCCCTTCACCTTCGACCCACCATTCTATTACTAGTTGAATGGATCATATCACTATTGATGAAGATCCAATGTTCGCTACTTTATTAGGAGCATTGAGATGGATGAACATATCAAGAAAGAGCCACCAACTGATAATACTAAAAAGATTCAATTTAATCCCTAAGTTTCAAAATGTTACCCTTAAGATTGGAGTTTTTTTTTTCAATTTGGATCATATATTTCAAGATTTTACATTTTTAACCTTAATTTTTCATTAAATACTCACCTTCAAACATTGATGTCAATGTTTATTAATTAATTTAAAGTAATTATAAAATAAAATTTTAAATTTAATTTTAATTTTAAAAGTGATGAAAAATAGTGAAATTTAATTAATTACAATTCGTTTAATTATTCTAAATTTATTAACACGCATTAACCCTAAAGAAAAAAATAAGTATTTTAATGAAAACTTGAGGTTAAAATTGTAAGTCTTGAAATCTAGTGACCAAATTGAAACATAACTCTTCAAGGGTAAAATTGTAACATTTTAAAACTTAGGGACTAAAGTGAAATCAAATTCAAAACTTAAAGATCTAATGTGTAACCTTTTGAAACCTAGAAACTAAATAAAAACTAGACTCAAAACACATGGACTAAAAAGACATCAATTCCTTATTTATTTATATGGATCACATCCAAATAAATAATTATTTATTCGAATCGTATTCAAATAAAATGAATTCTCCATATTGTAAAGTTTTTATTTGAATCTCATCCAAATGAAATTTATAATAAATCATATATTTAATTGTATCCAATACGATAATATTTTTTCTTAAATTTTAAACACTTCAAATTTCTCTTTCAATCATTAATTGATCCTTGTAGGTTTGTGCTTAGTTAGCAAAGGGACCTTAAGGACCTACAGACTATAAGCTCTAATGATCCAAGATTAATTAATTAAACTCTTTAATTAAATTAGCCTTCACTCATTAACTACAAGATAAACAACTATAGACCCATAGTTGAACTCTTGTGTTCTATAGAAGAAGTTATGTCCATGGATATAATCAATATAAGCAAGTTGATTCTTCACGAAATGTTCAGAATTACAATTGGGTCAAATGTCTATGTTTACCCCTCATAATTACAATTGGGTCAAATGTCTATGTTTACCCCTATATATACAAAGATGGATTAGATGTTTCGTTGTCCGATCTTATACAAACTCTTTGTATAGGATACATACTCATATGTTTCCACATTAATAGTCTGGATCAAACAATTTATAATTATTACAAAGTGGAAATGTCTATGTTTACCCCTATATATACAAAGATGGATTAGATGTTTCGTTGTCCGATCTTATATAAACTCTTTGTAGGATACATACTCATGTGTTTCCACATTAACAGTCTGGATCAAACAATTTGTAATTATTACAAAGTGGGTCATATCGACAGTGTTATCAAGATAAGACACTCAACCTTATCCATATACTAAAAATCTGTAGGTTATTTCTTGAACATAATCTACTAGTATGTCAACTACATGCATGTTCAAAACTTCATATAATAATCTTGGATTTTTTTCGTGGATAAATTAATATTGCATAATTAATAATTAATCAACTAATAAATTACAATGCTTTAGGGCACAAATCTCAACAATCTCCCACTTGCAATAAAGCAAGTGAGACGTAGCCGATGAGACATGTATCCTAAGCATACTCAATACTCAGACATGTATTCTTGACATTCTATGTGTCTCTCAAAGACTTTAGCCTAGAGAGTCCTTTTATACATCAAATCATATGTCATTCAAAGTCATCTTGGTCACTAATATGACATTTTCTCTTAATGTGTCCTATCCTTGAAAATGGTGTTTACTAATATCCTTAGTCTTAGTTTTTACACCACTATTATCTCATAAAGACAAACTAACTCAAAATTGAAACACTTTTAAGATCTTTAAGGATATTTTATGGTTACACAAAGTTTTGTTCTTTAAGGATATTGTCTTATGTACCATTCTCCACCAAATAGGATAAATTTTTTCTAACCATCGATTTCTCTAAATTTTTGTAAGACCTAGTGTACCCCTACGAACGATCATATCTTGACAAAATACACAAAATTTCTCATTATTGATAGATACTATGAGAAAATTGTAAATTTTTTATTCAGTGGTCGATCATTAGTATACCAATATAAAGAACCAATTGTATGTCAAGTCTCATTTATGCATTAATTATCCCATACTGAGAGAAGATAATTAATCATTTTGTCCTCAACACTTGGGCTGTCTTAGGATAGTCTTAATTCCTTAGACTTAACTTCACATTAGAACGATATATTACATTCTTTTTAAAGTTCTGCATCTGACATTTGACAAACATTTTTGGAAGTGTAAGATGTTTGAAACGAACTTAACATTATATATCTAATTGGTTAGGTAGTCAAATTCTTCAAATGAATATACAATTTTACAAAGTTTTGGATTTGATCTTTGAAAATCGAACTCCTTTGTTTATCAATGTACGTGCAATCCTTAATTTCTTTTCAATTTTGAACATTCATGTCACATATCTCATATGCAATAATAAATTATTCGTAACTATTACAAGTGTCATATCCATAATATGACCAAGATAAAACACTCAACCTTAACCATGTATTATAAACTCTTTAAGTTATTACTTGAACATGATTCACATGTATGTCAACTATATAGTGTTGAAGAATACCTTAATGCATAGCTAAATTAAATATATATATATATCCATGAATGGACACTTATAATGCTCATAAAGCATAAAATGGTCTAATTTTAAGAGCCAATAACTTGTCTTTCAACATGTTATCATTGCTCGTTTAAGAATGATTGGCCAAAAGAGAAACGTTCATAGTTGTAGGGCCGTGAGCTCAATATTTTTAGATTGGCCAAAAGAGAAACATTCTAGTTGTAGGGCCATGAGCTCAATATTTTTAGATTGGCCAAAAGAGAAATATTATTAGGGTGGTTTGAAATACATAACGTTGTAGTTGAATTGTTGTATCCTGGAAGGAACAAACCATCGAATAGTAATCTTAGAAAATGATGTCATCCTTGAACAAGAATGGGATGAAAATTTGTTTATATATAGATATAAAATCTTTATTGTAACTCAACATTGAGTAGGAGGGAGCGCTTGAGCAACCTCTTTAAAAATAACCTCAGTTTCTTCTAGTTGAAAATAACTGTATAAACTTTCTCCTTTAACGAACGGAGATCTCAACATTATTTTCTCAAAAGATGTGAGGGAAGACCCGAAAACTCATCCAAATCATTTATCCAACACCACATTTGGACTTAACAATATGGCTGATTTTTTAAAATTCACATTCTAACTAGAAGCTAAACGCATAGATCTTAAGATCTCCTTATTCTAAAATAGGCATGAGGAGAAGCTATGCATGATAAATAAAAAAGCTATCATCGACAAAAAATAAATGAGATAATCAAGCACGACTAGGTGATCTTACTGCCAACGAGGTTCTTGTTCATACATTTAAAGGTTATGAAAGTGGAGAAAATTTTAGTATAGAGAATGAATAATAAGGTGAAAGGGGTCTCATTATCTAATCCCTGTCTGTGGAGGTTAAACTGATAGCACTAGAAATACCCTTAGCACCAATTTAGAAGCAAAACGAGCTTATTTGAAGGTTTAAAAGCATCAATCGGGATAAGAGCACCCAAATGAGAAAATAGAGGTTGGCGTAGTGACACCGTAAGACAGCAGCTACCTTTTTGTGCAAGCCGGCTTAGAGCACAACAAGGTTGTCTTGTAGCACTGCGACACTACGAATTTTTTATAGATGATATTGGGTTTCAGACACGAGAGCTGCAATTGATAGAGCATTGATGAACGCACGTGCACGCGCCAAATAATAATATAGAAAAAACGATCTAAGATATCCGATATTGTTCCACAGAGATCAAATGACAATTATTGCTTAACTATTCGAGAGTTGTTTCAACGATATTTAAAGATTTGACTTCAAATTGAGATCGTAATTTTGAAAACAATACGACGAATAAGATAAGAAAAACGTTTGTGAAAATTCAAGAGGTAAAATGTTCTAGGGCGTTGGCTTTATTAGTTATTTCATTAAATCATGCCTAGGTTAATCATGGAATATTGTAAAAACATGCATAAGTCTAGAAAAATAAATTCAGATTATTTTCTTCCAAAAACAATTTTTTCTTAGGCAACCTAATTGATAATTGATCTCTTGAAACGAATTTAAGAAACATGGCAAGCAAAGTCATTGGCAACTTTCATTATTGGCCTAATTATCCATGAGAGATCAATAATGATTTAATGTGCTATAGATCCAATTGAACATACAATCTATCAATTGAATATTTAATCTAACATTCATTGAGAGCCAATCAATAATAAATGAAGCACAATAGCATTAAAAACCATGAAGTTCAACAATATCCATGAAAACTCTAAATATTAATTTAAATCCATAAGTAACGACGTCAACACCCTAAAACTAGAAAGTTTAGTCATTCATCGCTCTCAAAGACATACTTTCATACATATTTGGAAGCATTAAATTGATAAAGAACTAGAAAAACTCTACTATCATATTACTTTCCCTTTCATGAAACCCATCAATCTCCTCTTTGTCAGCACCTCAGGATCTCAAACGATCTCCAAAGTTAATTCTTCAAACTACCTCTCTAACTTTTCGAGGGTTAATTCTCACTTTTATAGCTTTGAAATGTCATGTTTTGACTGTTGAGCCATCTCCAAATACATAGAAGATCTAATTTTGGTGCCTAAGGAATTTCAAACTAGGAAAGTCTGGGTGTCGCGATGCTCTCACGTTTCAACCCTTGACTGTTGATCCTTGTCGAAGTGCAGTGGCACTCTAATGAGGCACCATGACACTCTCGTCTTACCCTAAAAATCAACATCTCAATTTTGAGCTAAGGGCAGCGCAACGCTGCCCTATTTTCCAGGTTGTTCATTTTTTTCATTCGATTTTGGTTTAGCTTGGTTCTTTTGACTTCCAATGCTTGCTTTTTTTTACAGTTCATTGAAAAGCACTAGCAAACACATTAAATCTACTAAAAATGACTCTAAATAAGAAGCGAAAAATGCATATTTTATGCGTGTTTCAAGTGTCGCAATGTCAATTTGAAATTTTGTTTTTAAACCCAAGCTACTTGCCTTATTGAGATCTCTTGTTCCAATTCTCCTCGGAATTGGAAGAAATTTTTAAACCCTAAGCATGAAATACAATTTCATAGTTGGAAGAAATTTTGACACGACTCAAGCTAGGGCGCCCTCACTTATAAGAAAAATTCTTACACTAGTACCTTTGCATCACTTTCATTGCAATATCTTATTATCCAAAAAAAGTGAAAAAATTCCAATCCACTTTCATGGATTCAGCCCAAAATCAGATGAGGGAAAAGAAGAATAATAATAATAATAATAATAATAATAATGTTTAGTTGTGTTTATAAGAAGGTTTGAGATGAGTTTATAGACAACATTGGATGGATTGGATTAAGTTAGAGGGATGTTTTAGATGTTGTTGTTTGGGGTTTAGGACAATATATACTATGTTTTCGTGTCATCCTATCCTATTTAAAACCCAGTTTTGTGTTGATCTATACTTCAATTTCCTCCAAATCATGGTTGTATGTGAGAGCATGACTATAATCTGGATGATTATAAACTACATTTTGTTTGTGTACCCAAATTAAACAAAAGCCATGATCCAAGTCCAGTATCAAAATGCACACCCTCCTCCCTCCAACTACTTTACTAAATAACATCTCCACACTCACCATCCCAAACTCCACTTAACATCATCACAATTCTGATTTTAAATCAATTTTCAGGTTTGAACGCAAAACAAAATAATGATTCTAATTATTATTATTATTATTTTTTTTTTTTTAAAACAAGCTTATTTTACCACTTTTAAGAGTTTTTATTTAATTAAAAAAAAAAAAAAAAAGTCCCAATTTGAAATTTAAATGTGTAACGTATGAAGAGCGAAAAAGTAGGATAATAAAACCCTTTTGACATCACCCCTCTTGCCTGCTCCTCTCCCTCTCTCCCACATCACAACAACACTCACAAACACTTCAAATTCAAAAAATCAAATTTCAAATACTTCTTCCCTCTCCTCTCTCAAACCATTCAGAGTCCAAACCCTAATTCTTCATTTCATCTACCACTTCCAAATCCATTTTCGCCATGACCGCCCTCCCTCCTCCGGCTGCTGGCCGGGAGCTTTCAAATCCTCCCTCCGACGGCATTTCCAATCTCCGCTTCTCCAATCACAGTGATCACTTACTTGTTTCCTCTTGGGACAAGGTATATGTTTGTCTTTTAAACTCTTTCTCTCTTTCCTCTTCTTCTCACCTCATCTTTACTTTTCTTCCTTCCTAGACTGTGCGCTTGTACGATGCTACCGCCAACGTCCTCCGCGGTGAGTTCGTACACGGTGGTCCTGTTCTCGATTGTTGTTTCCACGATGATTCTTCTGGATTTAGTGTTAGTGTTGACAACACTGTCAGGAGGTCAGTGTTTCTGTAATTTTCTTTTCTCTCTTCCAAAATCTTGGGTTTTTTTTTTTTTTTTTTTTTTTTAAAAAACAAGCTTCGTTTTGTTTTCATTGCTTCAGGCTTGTTTTTAACCATAATAAGGAGGATATATTAGGGAGGCATGACGCACCTGTGCGGTGCGTTGAGTATTCTTACGCGGCAGGTATATCTTTGTTGGGGGTTTGGTTTTTAATTGAGTGTTCTCAGTTTTTTTTTTCCTGAAGGAAGATAGGAGTTCTGTTTCATTTTGGAGGTTTGTTACATTTCATGACAGTTGTGTTTGTTGATTTGGTAGGGTTCCAAAATAGTAAGTGAGGGTCAAATTAAAACTTGTCACGAACGAGAACAAAGTTACATTAGAGTGGCACCAGTTGAGTTGATGGATCATTTCTTATATGTAAGCACACAGAAGATTTCAAAAATGAATCATTTTTAATCATTTTCTATGTTATTCAAATGGGAGTGAAGGAAAAGGTCAACTTGTTGTATCCATGGAAAAAATCTAGTGATATTTTTTACTAAGTTGTTTGAATTCACCTTATACGGATAAAATTCATGGAGGAATCCATAGACTCAGTGTCTTTTTTTCTTCCCTCGTGAAAATATGGTTCTTGTTAAAATATTGTGCATACTAGCATCTCAATAAGTGTGCGTTTGGTTGAAAATGCGAGGAAGGGATTTGTGATGCTCATTGTTGTTTTTGGATGATAGAGTTATATATTCTTTAGAGTCTAAAATTTGAATTTAATTGCCTGTGCTAAATATGAGTTGAACTGTTGTTTATTTGGTTTGTTTTATTCCTCTATTTGAACTTAGTCAATTGAAAAAAAAGAAATGGTCAACAATTCTCTCACATTCAGTGGACTGTGGTGCCAAACTTCTTTTTCAAGGAAATGTGCACTACACTGCATTTTAGATATCAGCTATTTATTGTTGTTATCTTAATACTGGAAATTTGACAACGTAGGTCAATGGTTTTCCAGGGCAATTAATTACTGGCAGTTGGGATAAAACACTGAAGTGTTGGGATCCCAGAGGGGCAAGTGGGCAGGAACATACTCTTGTTGGAACATATCCTCAGCCTGAACGTGTTTACTCACTTTCTCTTGTGGGTAACCGTTTAGTTGTAGCAACTGCTGGAAGGCATGTTAATGTATATGACTTGAGAAATATGTCTCAACCCGAGCAAAGGAGGGAGTCCTCGTTGAAGTATCAGACCCGATGTGTGCGTTGTTATCCAAATGGAACTGGTAATTATCTAACCTTTGAAATGAAATTGTTGATTAATGAACATTTTTTTTCTTGTTAGATGGCCATGTAATTCTCTGTGTTGTTCATATGTGTATAGTTTTGGTTGAACCCTTCTGTTGCATACTCTGTTCCCTTACTACCTAATGCCTACTGAACAGGTTTTCTAGTTGCATTTGTTTGAATTTTGAGGGTAGCACCTAGAATCTATTTTTAAGTCTGGAAATGTTTCATTCATTAGGCCTCATTCTACTATGATTTCTATTATATTGAAACCAAACTCTACGTAATCAATATCATGGCTTTGGTACTGCAATTATGTATGAATTTATAAATTCTCTTTTGTGAATGCAGGCTACGCTCTTAGTTCAGTTGAAGGACGAGTTGCTATGGAATTTTTTGATCCCTCAGAAGCTAGTCAAGCCAAAAAGTAGGTGTTGTTAGTTAAACAATAACAAGAATAGTTTAAAGTTGTATCTTTTATTCTTATATATTTGATGCGCTCTCTGTAATATCAAATATGTTGAATTCCTTACATCTTCAATATGCTTGGCGGAATGAATATCCAGAGATGCAGAGATTTTGATATATTTTTCTTTCCTTGTCTCAGCTCCGATTCACTATCAGCTATTTTTTCTTTATCAATAGTCTTTGAGCTGTAATTTTTTGTCTGTGATTTTGTCTTTTTATAGGTACGCATTCAAATGTCACAGAAAATCAGAGGCTGGAAGGGACATAGTCTATCCGGTCAATGCCATTGCATTCCATCCTATGTGAGTTTATGGTTTATTTTTTAGTAATTGATTTAGCTTGAGTGAGCATGTATAGGCACTATATTTGCACTAAGAGTGCTGGTGCAATGTAGCATAGCTGTTGTGGTCTTGGTCTTCACTCCCTTATTCAATGAAAGTGTTTCTTAGAAAAGAGGCAAACATTGTCACATTTGCACTACCCATGGAAGTTGAATAATTTATGTGGCTACATATTTTGACTAGGTAAATAATTTTACTATGTTAATCTTGTGCCTGCAATTAATGGATTGTATGCTAAAGAAGTTTTAACACGAAGAACCTTTTACCTTGCTACCATATTGATCAATGATCTGTTTGGCATCTGTTATTTCCATGCTGCAGCTACGGTACTTTTGCTACTGGAGGTTGTGATGGGTACGTTAATGTTTGGGATGGGAACAATAAGAAGAGGCTTTATCAGGCAAGATTTTTCCACCATGAACTAATATTTGTGCTTCTGTCCACAACCAGTACGTTTCTTAAAATTTTCTCTTTATTACTCCATCTTTCAGTATTCAAAATATCCAACAAGTATTGCAGCACTGTCATTTAGTCGAGATGGGCGGCTATTAGCTGTAGCCTCAAGTTACACATTTGAAGAGGGAGATAAACCGTATGTTCTCTTTCTCTTTGACACTCACACACTGATGCATTTAACAACTTTCTCATCACTCGGCATTTTTTTTTTTTTTTGTAGCCACGAGCCCGATGCCATATATGTCCGCAGTGTAAATGAAATAGAAGTTAAGCCAAAGCCTAAAGTATACCCCAATCCTCCTACATGATTACATCACAGAAACCTCTCCTGTGATCTATGCTTGTTGTTTTGTAGCCCTCCGTTGGTTTTCATGCTAGAGTTACTTGATGGTGGTTTAGAGCCAAGGTCCCAGGTGACTTGCAGATTGCGCGGTTAGCATCATACAAAAGAGTCCACAAGACATCCTTTTTAATTTTTATATTTTCTTTCTTTTAAAACTTCTGTTTTGTATTCTTGGCGAGATGAGAGAAACATAGCCTTGAATTTTGGGATGTACCCATCAGTAGTGTGCTTAATGTGTATAGATGCTGTGCTTCTATAAACGTTGTTAAGGATATGGATAAAACACTTAAATTTTTCATACATTTTTGTCCTTCCAACAAGTTTTCTTGATTTAACCTAACATGTTTGTAAATTTCAGTTCACAAGGAAGCTAAAAGAAAAGCAGATTTTCATGGTGTGTTGAATGAGTGGTTCGATCATATTCCTTGAAAATAAATTAGATAATATTCAAACCTTTGGTTCTTAAATCAATCATACTAATTTTTTTGTTTAAGTTCTATTTTGGTACATAAATATTTTTAGTTCGATACTAAAGTTTGTTTAATATAACCATTTAATGTAGACCTAACTTGGCTTGTTGGATTTTTGTGTAGACAATTGGTTGAAATTTTAGAGACCATAATTAGACATTGCTTTTTTTTTTTTTTTTTTATGAAATAGTGAGAACCTTGAGAAATTTGAAGATAAAATATTATATGCATCAAAGTCTAATAAGAAAAATCTGTTTAGTAAGTTTGATTCTAATTTAAATTTCATGATGAAAATGTGGAACCAATGCTGTAACTTGCCTTCTTGCTATTGATTCAAGGTTGAAATTCCATCCAACCACTAAATTTAAAGAGAATATTACAAAGTAAGTTTAGGCTACCCATGAATGATACAGCTTTGTAGTGTTTGGTCTTGCTATCATTATTTGCTTTTTCTTCTCCTATAGATAGAGAGAGAGAAAGTGGAGGGTGTGAATTGGGTGAAGATTCAAGCAGGAATAGGGCCAAGAAGCTTTTCAAGCATGCAAAGACATCATACCATGGCAATAATTGGGCAACATCCAAAAGGTCAGAATAATTTTTTTTTTTTTTTTTTTTTTGCATGGTTTCTCATATCTTCTCATTTCTAAGGTTTAAGCATTCTGACACATACAAAGTGACATATTTTGGTTGCCAATTAAATTTGCGCAGACAAAATGCTTCCCCTCCCAACCCCACTTTGTTATTACAAATTTCCCTTTCTCTACCTTAAAAAAGAAAACAATCAAACAATATAATCACTTTCCTTTTCTCCTTATCTTGTCCCAAATTTGCCGTATCCCAGTCCCCAAGATATTTCAAACATCTGTTGCCAAGAAGTTCCCTCCTTTCCTTTGCATCCTGTGCACTTTCACTTTCCCAGGAAACAAACAAACTCCTGAGACAATCTGGCTTCAATTTCATAATGATCAAAGGTTTTTCAAGTATCATGGAATCCTTGAACCCCCCCCCCCCCCCCCCAACCCACTTTGAGGCCAAATTGATTACTAACATTTGTAGTGCAACTTTAAACTAGGAGGTCCTAAGTTCAATTTACAGTGATTACCTATCTAAGATTTAATATCTTAATCCTACATGTTTCTTTGACACTCAAATGTTGTAGGGTCAAACAAATTGATGCACGTAAGTTTGGCTCGAACACTCACAAATATAATGCAAATGAATTTGGTTGATTGATCATAGCTAGAAAAAGTAAATAGAAATAAAATGGCGGGTGCTTAGATCACTAATTATTTGGAATCTCAAAAACTTGTTCATTCTGATTTAATCCGTGATGGGATTTAAGTGTTTCTTTTTCCCTTGTATTTGTATAGTATATAATGCTACTAAAAAATGAATCTAGAGTACAAGCATTGATGGTATGGCTTTAATAATATTGATTAGCTCATGTGATTGTTCTGGATTATGTAGTGAACATACCACACACTCAATGGCTGTCATGATTCAATGAAGTTGTGGGTTTCAGAAATTTGTGTTAAATATGTAGGCAAATGCATTATTAGAAGTACACTATAAATGTCAATTTTGTTGCAGCCTTAGGAATTAGTGGCCATGTGCCTTTTGTTATGAAATCGAAGTTGAAAAAACATATATAAAAATATTTATAATATATGAAAAAAGTACTGACTTTGATAAAAATTAAAGAAGAATATTTTGGATTTGAAGCTCCCAATTGATCTGAGATTATTGTTACCTTGTCTCCCATGAATTTGCCTCATTTTCACTGATTTTGTAGTGCCAGACAATGAAGAAGTAGTAGTAGATGTGATTCCCCTTGAAATAAGGGTTTGATTAATTTCAGCCACTAGATGAAGTAAGGTACCCAACTTTTTCATTAATTCTTTTTGGACTAAGTTTAAAAAAGTTTCAACTTTTAAATCTAGAATTGTCCAATAAGAAGTGTTTGGGGATAATACTATCATGCATGCCACTATTTTGATTTGCATTTAGAAATTTAGAATTAAGGGTATGAACTTAAATGTTTTGGAAGAGATTATTACTTTAGTTCGTTATATAAGCTGGTTTGTTTAATTAATGAGTGAAGATCTACTTCTCAAATTACCATCGATAGATTAAAAAATAAACGTGGCATAATGTGAATAAAAGTGGTTGATGCAATTAGTCAAAACAGGCACGTTATAGTAGCTTGGAAGGAAGTCCCAAATATCAAAGAATAAGATTGGTAAATTTTTAGATGTTGAATCGCTGTTCTGATCACATGGCCTAATCACACAGATCTTATTAATTGAAGTAATTAAGTGGGAAAAACAATAATAAAATATTGACTCATAGCCAACCACCAAACCAACGGTTAAGAAAAAAAAATGCAAATGAAGTCAACAACCATCTATATGATTCCTCGGCTACGTGAAATCAACAATTTTTCTCTATGTAGTTGGTCGGTTACACTAATTCAATTGATCAAAACCTGCTGATCATCGGTGTGACTAATGAGTCAACGAGTTTATATCCTTCAAAATTGACACTGACCGATCGATGCTCACTTCACAAATAGGTTATTTGAGAATGAGGTTATAATATTGAGATATTCTCGAGAATATCCCAAAAGGTTTGATTACAAAAATAACATATGATATCCTTTTGTTCTGGTAACCCTAATTAAGGCGTTGACTCTCTTAGTCTCTCTATCTATCTCATGAAAGAGTTTAAAGCAACAGAAGTTGAAACAAAATTATTCTTTTTTTTTCTTTTTCTTTTTTTTTTTTTTTTTTTTTTTTTTTTTGAGTTTGGAGAGAGAGAGAGATTGAAGGGATGAAGGAATCTTGAAGAGTTTAATATTAATTTGATAAAGATAACAATGTTTGTACAGTCAGCAGCATGTGCTAATTAACCCTTTAAAATCTTTTGGGTTCCTCAATGAATTAACCTATATATGTTATGTTACTAACTCACCTCTTTCCTTTCAATTTCCTTCTCTCTTCATATATATATTTGAATAAAATACTCACTCTCTCACTCATCTTCTCTCTCTATCTGATGATATACAAATGTAAAAAGTTATTCACAAAGATTATGATGCTATAATTGAGAGACTCTTGTTTTAAGTTTTTGTTTTATTTTAGATGATATAATTTTAGAGAAATGGATTCAACAATCTCACAAGTCTAATACTTCACTCTCCAAATCGAGTCAAAGCTAGTAGCTGTCAATAAATAAATGTTGCTTCATATAGTTGATGAAAGATACTTGAATGCATTTTGAGCAACACCTCTCTTATGCATCTTTGATCATAGTTTGTCATGTGACAAGTTTTTCATGTTTTTTCTAATAAATCTTTTAATTTTGTCTTGCAAACATGTATTCAAATATTACCCTATTTGTAGTTTAATGGAATCCTCGATGTAAATTATGTATATCGCATTCGACTATAATTTTTTTTTCTTTTAATTGATTTAGTATAACAAACATGAGAGTCTAAAGATTTAAATTATGAACCATGAAAAGAATATATATCTATTACAACTAAGTTGTACCGATGTAAAAAGATGATTTAACTCTCAAAAGTAAAGGAGGTTAGATTAAACAACTCCTTCACCAAAGAGCATTAGATAATTAAAAATAGAAATCTGCCATTTGGTATATGTTGATGTGGATGTAGAATAAGAACTACCATATTTGGTTCAATTCAAGAAAATAGACATCTTCTTACTTATGTCTGCCATGTGTTCCATTATCATAATACATAATGGCTTCATATTTCCCTTTTTCTTTTCTTTTCTTGGGAAAGATAATAAACAAGAACAATTGAGAATGTGCACACAAAAAAAAAATAAAAAAAAAATCCAAATTTTCAATAATTTTTTTGAACTCTTTTTTCTTTATGGAGAGGTGGAAAGGAAAGAGAAATAAGAGAGAAATTTGTAGCAAAAGGGGAAGAAATGAAGATTGTTGAAAATGCCTCAATATTAGTATTACCTCAAAAATTGAATAATGTGTTACAAGACATGTACTAGCAGCAGCAACATATAATATACTAGTATTACCACAAATTTGTTTAAACAACATTGGTGTCCTTTCCTTTGTTCTCTATTGGGTTCTGAAATTGAAAAGTTTTCCCTTCTCAACCATTCTCTTTTCTCCAAGCTTCAACAATTTCTTACTTAAGTGGTAAAAACCCCTAGAAAAATGGTCAGTTTAGGAGAGGGCTTGTTTGTTTTCTTGTTTGCTTCAAAATTATGTTATGTTGTTTGCTTCTCTTGAAAGGTTTCATCTTTTTCCAAAGGTTTTGATTTTGTGGCTAAGAAAAAAAAGCACTATTTACATTGGCATTTGTAAATCGCAAATTGCCATTTTAGTATCTTTGGTTTACTTTATATTGGGTTCTGTTGTGATTTACACGGGGAGTGGCTTATGGGGAGGTTGTCTTCTTGCTTCCCATTTTGATTAAGAACCAATTTTTTCATGTGGGTTTATTGAGTTACAGACTATACATAATTAAAAATTTGATCTTGATGATTCTTGACCAAATATTTTAAGCTAGATTTTCCATATGATATGTATATATATATTCTAGTAGATTCCTTGGATTTTCATAGCAATTTTTATTCAGATTTGGTTGTTGGGTAGTTGATGTTTGATTCATCGATACTGTTAAATCACATCTCTTTTTATGATCTTGCTCATATTCTCTCATGCTTTTTAACAAAATAAAAAAGAGAAGATACTTGTTGTCTACCGTTTTGGTGGTTTAATTTAACTGATACCAAGATGCTGTTTTTCTGGGTTATAGTAGTAGTACCTATTGAAAGAAACCCCATTGGAACAAAATATTATATTATTAGATGATTTTGAAGTCATGGTAGCAAAGCATAGAACAGCATATGTTGGGTTTTGCAAATTGAAAGCTTTTAAAAAAGGGAAGGGGATTTTAAAAAGAGGAGAAAAACAGAGCGACAGAGTTTAAATCAGAAATGAAAAAGAAGAAAGAGAGGAGGGTTCTGTGATTTGAACAGTCAGATTTGCAAATTTTTTAGTGTTTTTTTGAAGTGTGTTGGCTATGTCTCCACAGCTGACTTGCTGACCCGGGCTCCGTGGGCTTTGCCGCCGACCAAGGAAACAGCCACTTTCTCTTAAACCCTCTTCCCATTTAAGACCAATCTCTTTTTTTTTCCCTTCTTCTTTAAAAATTTCATTCACCCCATCTCCCCATTTCCCCTTCTCTCTCTAAGCTTTTCCTTTGGTTTTTCTCAAGATTCTCTCACACCCTTCTTTCAAATCCTCTTTTCTCATATCTGTATGGTTCTTCATTGGGGGTTTGTTGTTTGATGAAGTTTTGAGCTCATTTTTGGTGTTATCTGTTGTTTGAGTATTGAGGAAGAGCTTTGTTCTTTTTGGGGGTGATATTGAGGAAACTTGAAGGTTATTTGTTGGTTGTCAAGATGAAGTTCATGAAACTTGGATCAAAACCTGATTGTTTTCAGACTGATGGGACCAATGTTAGGTGAGAGACCTCTTCTGCTTTCTTCATTTACTCTGATTCTCATACTTTTCATATTTTGTTTTGCTTTTCTGGCTTCTTGCATTTCAAGTTGTGGCAGTTTTATTGTAATGACATTTTACTTTGCTTCTGTTTTCTCTTTTACACTGTAAAACTCACTCCCACCTCGCCGGAAACCACCGCTTACCGGCGGTGAGTTGGGGGATCAACTAGATATTGCTGTTTTCCAAAGAAATTGTCAAGTGGGAGAAAAGGGTGATTGTGAATATTGAAGCTTTGGTGTTGTCATTCACTTTTCTCTTTTTCAGAATAACTGGCAAAAGCTTTTTCAAGTTCATTTCCTTTTACTTCTTTCTATGATGGTTTATTGGTTAAATTTTTCACTTTTGCTCTCTCACTGAGTCACTGACTGGGTTCATGACTGGGGATTCTGATTTTCTTTTTCTTTTTTAATGGATGGATTTGAGTTCTCTTTTGCTTTGATTGTGTGACAAGCCTAAGTGCTTCTTGCTTTTTCTAATGTGAGACAGTCATCAAATTCGAATTAATAGATGTATCTCTGCTTTTCCTTTCCCTTGCTCTTATTGGCTTTCATTTAGATGTAAACCTTTTCTTGATTCATAAGGAGGGTCCAAACATTATTCAATGGATGAGTATTGCTATGAAACATGGTTTGATGTTGCTGGGTTTAGTATCGATTCGTAGAGTCCTTAGAAAGATAGGAATGTCTAAGGAAAAAGAACAATGTAAATAAGTTAAAATTACTGATGTTTCCATAGGAGAAAGCTAAATATATTAAATACAATTCAAATGATTAAATACTAACTTTTTTCTTATTTCGAAAAGAATTACTATTATAAGAATGTGACAAAGTCTTGGGCAGTTATTCTTAATAAACCTGGCTAAAACTGTTTGTAGATTATAGTTATGTTTTTCGACTGCTTCATCAGATCATGCACCCACTGGAAAGAGAACATAGAGAATTGAGATTCCAGATTATATTTGAGAGAGCTACATAGCTCATTAATGCTCAAATGTTTATTACATGTACATCAAGTTTTTAAGTAGAATTAGAGAGTCGCTCACACGACTATGAAGCTATTGCCTACCATTCTTTGGGGAAGGGATTGCATCATATACGATGGAATTAAGTTCGAATAGTTTTGAACTCGGTTGAATGACCACACATTAGAAAGATGCTTTGAAAAAGACCTGGAATCGTGAGCGGAATAGCATATTTATATGCTGTGCCTTGAAAGAGTTGAGAACATGAATATAGTAGTAGAGAGATTCCACATTTTAACCAAGATGGTATTGAATGATCTCTTAACTCAAGAATCACTTTTTTATCTCTGTCTCTTATGGGAACAATAGGAATCTTGTCACAATGGAATGCTGGATAATGGTTGTGCATGTTCTTTAGTACAATTGTCTACATACACCTTTCACTTCTTTTTAAGGCTTCATTGCACAAGAATTTTCTGTAGTGGATGGATGGTTCACCCTGATGTATAGTAGTTACTTCTTTTGGATTTGCTGCTAACTATTACTAGCATCTTTTTAAAGCTTAAACAAAGTGTACCCGTTGCCTGTTGTACTAAGATTTTAGAATTAACATTTGCATCTTATATGGTAGAAATCAGAGTTGATAGGGAAGTGATATTCAAATGAAACAATCAGACAACTTTCTCATTATTTTATTAAAAGAATTCACATTTATGTTGCAGGTATGTTGTCAGTGAATTAGCTACGGACATCACTGTTATCGTTGGGGATGTCAAGTTTTACCTCCACAAGGTGTGCCACTTATTAACTGTCTCCATTCTTGTTGTGTGGAATTTCATATTGCAATGTAATACAAATATAAATATAGTCTGACTTGTATGTGGTACTGAAGAAGTGCTTGAAGCAAGATCTTGGATCAAATAATCTTTGTTGTTATTTGTTGCATTGACAGCTGAATTCGATCACTCCTGTGCGAAAGCGAACACCCAAAAGTTCAGCAGGCTAACATCTAATATAACACATTATTATAATAATGATTATCTTTATATTCAAATCAAAATGGTAGTCAATAATAATGATTAACTACAATCCCCTTTGAAAGCTGGCTCCTTTTATGCATCTTGACATCTAGTTATTCCTTACATATGGTTAGTTGTACTGATAAATTGGCAGTACCTGCTTTTTGCAGTTTCCCCTTTTGTCAAAGAGCGCTCACTTGCAGAAGTTGGTCACTGCGGCCACTGGGGAGCACAATGATGAAGTATACATTCCAGAGATCCCAGGCGGTTCTGCGGCATTTGAGATATGTGCCAAATTCTGTTACGGCATGACTGTTACTCTTAATGCTTATAATGTAGTTGCAGCTCGTTGTGCTGCTGAATACCTAGGAATGCATGAGACAATAGAAAAGGGAAACCTAACTTACAAAATCGACGTTTTCCTTAGTTCGAGCATCTTTCGTAGCTGGAAGGATTCAATCATTGTTCTTCAGTCTACAAAGTCATTAATGCCATTATCTGAGGAACTGAAATTAGTTAGCAATTGTTTAGAATCTATTGCTGTGAAGGCCTCTGCTGATATTTCTAAAGTTGATTGGTCTTACACATATAACCGTAAGAAACTACCCGAGGAAAATGGGAACAATCCCAACTGGAATGGTGTCAGGAATCGTAGTGTGCCGAAGGACTGGTGGGTTGAGGATCTCTGTGAGCTAGAAATTGATGTATATAAGCGTGTTATAGTGAGTATAAAAAACAAAGGAATAGTCCCTAATGATGTGATTGGAGAAGCCTTGAAGGCTTATGCTTACCGCTATCTTCCAGGCTTTAGCAAAGGTGTGCTTCAATGTGGGGATCCCCTGAAGTATCAGTCGACAGTGTCGACAATCGTCTGGCTGTTACCTGACGAGAAAGGCAGTGTTTCCAGTAGTTTTTTGTCCAAATTACTGAAAGCTTCCATTTTCCTAGCTTTTGGAGATGAGACCAAAGACGAGCTCGTTCGACGAATGGGACAGCAGCTAGAGGAGGCTACAGTGGGCGATCTCTTGATCCGAGCACCAGAAGGTGAAGCTACAACATATGATGTTAATGCTGTACAGAAAATGGTGGAGGTGTTTCTGTTGCAAGATCATAATAGCGAAATTGAGTCACTTGAAGAGGGAAATGAGATTCAGGAGCCAAGAGGGCCAGGGATTTTATCAGACGCTACTAAGTTGATGGTGGCAAAATTGATTGATGGTTACCTTGCTGAAGTTGCAAAGGATCCTAACCTACCATCAGTAAAGTTCATTGATCTTGCAGAAATGGTATCTGGCATCGCTCGGCCTTCGCATGATGGGCTCTATCGAGCCATAGACATGTATCTGAAGGTACCAGTTCCTTAACTCCAACCTACTTGTCTTTCCACCTTGCTCAAATCACATATGCACTCAATTAACATTGTTGGACTGATTTACAGGAACATCCAGGGATCGGCAAGAGCGATAAGAAGAGAATCTGCAAACTGATAGACTGCAAGAGATTATCTGCTGATGCGTGCATTCATGCTGTACAAAATGAACGGCTTCCTCTACGTATGGTTGTGCAGGTATTATTTTTCGAGCAAGTCAGGGCCTCAGCATCATCAGGCAGCAGCACTCCCGACCTACCTAAAGCCATCAAAGATCTAACGAGTGGATCTCACAGCAGCTCAAGATCAGCCACGACGAACCCCGAAGAAGATTGGGATGCTGTTGCCATGGCTGAGGAGCTGAAGGCCCTCAAAGGGGAGCTAGCTTCCTTGAGGCTTGCTAATGGTAGAGGAAGTAGTGAAAGGAATGGAGATGGTAAAAATGGAATTGACAAAGCAGCTCTTAGTAAAATGAAAGGATTGCTCAAGTCAAAAAAGCTTTTCACAAAGCTATGGTCAAGCAAAGGAGGAGGATACGGCGAAAACAGCGGGTCAGATTCATCGGAGAGCCTTGGTTCTGCTAATCAGGAGGAAGCTAAGTCAACACCTTCAAGGAACAGAAGGCATTCAGTTTCTTAGAGAGGATCCATTTTGGAGTGTTTAGTGAGCTGGGTAAACCCATGAGTGGGTAAAATGAGCAATGAAGTATATATATGTTAAGAGTCTGTAGTGTAAATCAGTTATTGCAACATTATTACTGTTGAAGGGCAGTCCCCAACCAAACAAAAGCAAAAACAAAAACAAAAAATGGAAAAAAAGAAATTATATATTAAAAAGATGAAATCTTATTTCTTGTGTGGGGGGTGGTTATTTAAGTTAACTGAGATTTGTTTACAATGGTGAAATCCCATCAAAGATGGATGAGAATGATTCTCTAATAATGTTGAGGTGAATCAAATAAAGATTGTCTTTGCTTTTGAGAGCATTTTGAATTTGGCTATTGCCCCTGTTGTCTCCCAAAGATGGTCATAGGTTAGGGTTTTTTGGTTGCAAAGAATTTATTCATCTTAAGTTTTTTTCATTGCTCTTAATGGAAAAAGGAAAATGAAGTCTTTGATTGGAAGAATCAGATAAATATCCATTGGGATGCCAAGTTATTGTCCATCTTATATGAACTTCAACCACTTCAAATAATTTTGGTTTCTTTTACATATCAACAATGGTAAGATTGAATATTCAATTTTCTTAACAAGTTAAATTTGATTTAACTCTTGTCAAATAACTACGTATAAAATAGAATAGCAAATATACAAATACATCAATGGAACACTTCTTTACTTTTCATAAATTTTAACTATGATATGAATTAGAAAGTACATTATTTTTCCTTTTTTTGTGTAGATATTCAAACCGAACTTGAAACTAGTTTCACTCGAAACTATTTTGTTTAGACCTTTTGTTATTTGCACCAACGTGTTAGAGTGTCTTTATTAGTAAAGTAGTTCCATAAACATTTCTACACATTCTTAACGTTTTACACATGGATCACGTCATGTTTTACCCCAACACAAATCATGATTAGCTAATCTATTTCTCAACTTCAACCCCTTGAAATTTTTTTAAGTTATTTAAAGTAGTTAGAATTGTATTATTAATCTCGGTATTTAAAACATTTAATTTCAGCCTCTATACTTCAAAATATTTAATTTAAATGTAGTCCTAAAAAGTTGATTTTGAACTTTTCCTTAAAATATATCTACAAGTATCCCACATGAATCTTATGAACACATTCCCATTGCCAAATTATAACATTATTATTTAACAAAATTTAAAAGGAAAATTAACTATATTTAAAAAGGCAATAAAATGAAACTTTTACCACCACATTTTGCACTTAAAACAACACATCACAAAAATGACATTACAGATTATCCTGTTGAAGCACTTAAAACTAAAATTCATTGATACATCCTTTACAAACAATACACCCCCTAACATTATATTACAACTACAAAGGTTTCGGATAACAAATTCAAATTTTTCCATTTTCTGACACATTTTAAAATTTAAAACATTTATTCCGAATACACACACACACACATATATAGCAACTAAGTATTTTGTATGCATTGAAAGTTAACTTGGAACATTTACGTGTATATGTGTGTTTGATATACATATATAGCAACTAAGTATTTTATTGCTTATTAAAACTCAATAAAAAAGATATACTCTGTTCAACAACGTTCGCCATTAAAATCTACATCTTATCAAAAATTATTCACCTTCGTTGCATCTAACTTAAAAGACTACACTTCAGCTTCATTGAAAAATCTACACTAGAATTTTTTTCAACAGTATTGCGTTAATGCATAGAGTGAAAAATGGAACTTCTAACTTTAAGGCTCATGCTCAACTGAGCTTCAAAAAAGAATCAGAGACTAAAGGAAATAAAACTCTAACTCGTAATTAGTTCAACTACAATCACAAACTGATAAACAATACCATATAACCTAAACCATCTAAATCCTAAACTGATAAGGCTGAATCACACACCAAACATGCTTAAGAACTGAAAAATAATAATAGAAGGAATATATGTCAAAATAATCTCAAGAAGCTCAATTAAGAAACGTTAAATGTTCAGAACAAAAGTGTCAACGATGTCTTCTAACAATCATTTCATATTCCATACTGAATAAACAAGAGCAAAACATGGGGAAAAACCTTCTTCAATATAAATTCAACCCATTCTCTCTTCTAGAGATAATTAGCTTCTTAGCGGTACTGCACAAATGGGAAAGTTCAAAGTTTAGAGAATGTAGAAGATAAATCTGTGTGAGTGTGACATCAAATAATTAAAGATACCACAAAATTAACTTACCTTAATGAAACCAATTTCCTTGGCATTACTGCGGAAGCATTGTCTGCAACACATAAGTCCGTACTTCCTGATCAACCCATGGGGATTTCCGCACACACGACTGAGAACAGAATTGAAAGAAAGGAGTTACTGAATTTCATCTTTCTCAAAAGTCCATGAATACTATAGACAACATTAACCACCAAGGCCTCATTTGCTAACCATTTGGTCTTTCGTTCTTAAAAGTTACACCTATACACACTACTTCCAACTTTAATTTCTTGTCTTGTTATTTACTTTTTATCAATGTTTTCAAGGACCAAGCCAAAATTTGAAGAAGAAAAAAAAAAAAAAGTAGTTTCTAAATTTTGGCTAAATATTCAACCTTTTTACCTATGATAGATGGCGAGGTAAGAAAGTAGGAGGAAATGTGCTTAATTTTCAAAAACCGAAAACAAAATGGTTACTAAATGGAGCCTAAGATATCCATTGAGGATATAATGTGTTCTATTACTCTTAGGTAGACTTGATAACTTCTGGGTAACTAACAAAAATTGATCTAAACTTAATGGGGCTATAGGCCTCGAGGTTTCAGCTCACGTATAAAACAAAGGCTTTTTTACTAATACTTTACTAATAGTACAAGCATTAAGGCGAAACGGTTCATCATCCATAGACATAGGAACTCAAATAATTCAACCAAACAAAGTGATAATCATTCGGATTAAAGAAGGATAGAAGGATAAAATACGCATAAAGAAACATAAAAAAGTAGAAAACAAGATCCCATACATCATATATAACATCAGTTATAACTTTTCATCCGCCTTAACAAAAACCATGACATGATCGATCAAGTAAATCCAGATTCAAATTAGAAATCTTCTGCAATTCGCGAAGGCTTTTAGCCTTTCGATAACAGAAACCCCACAAATCAACACAAACTTTTAAGCATCACAAAATCTAATCCAAGTTGGAAAAACCTTTAGAACAACAGCTTAAACTTAAACCCATGTTAAAATATAGAAAATCGAACTGAATCTAAAGCATCAGATTATCTATCAAAACAAAGAAAAGTAATACATAATAAATACATCCTCAATCACACAATATTCTTCAAGTTCCATTGCAAAGCGCGCAAGTTAATATATGTTACCCAAGTCGTTGAAATAAACTAGACAAACAGAAAAACGGATCATAGTGTTCGAGATTCTTGTTCCACCAGGAAAAAGTAGATGAGTGAGAAAAAATTTGGTTTACCAAGTGCGAGAACCAGGGCCATAGTTCTTAGGATGAGAGTTCCAAACGTTGGAGTGCCCCATGATTTTGAGGGTATTGAGATGCTTCGAAATCACAATGTGAAGCAGAAAATTTTGTGAGGAAGAAGAAGACGGCAAAAAGGGTTGATTTTATACGAGAGATAAACCCTAATTGTTTGTGGTGTTTTTACCATTTTAGCCACTTATGAAATTGCCCGGCCCGGCTTGGGTAATGGGGTTTGATGGTCCGGTCCATTTTATTTTCACTTCTAATAATTAGTAATATATATATATATATATATATTTATATATTTATGTTCCTAAATTTTTCATTTTTACTTTTTCCACTCTGGGAACCCATAAAGACTTATTGCAGGATTTACATTTTCATTAGGAACAATGAGAAATGTACTACCCATTTTCTTTATTTGTTAGGTACCTTGATTGTCCTGTGAATCTCTCGTGAATAATTTTCATGAAATTATAACGTGAATTTTGTGGGTACCAAAAATAAATCGAGCACTCTGTAAACATCCTTGGCTTTCACCCATAGTTTATTAATTTAGCTCCTTTTAGTCTATATATTTCAAAATGTTGTATCTTTTTTATTTGAGTTTTGAGTTTAGTTTTTATTTGGTTCATGCATTTTAAAATTACTTTTTTATCGTTGGATTCTAAATTTAATTTTCATATAATCCCTGAGCTTCAATAGTTTACACTTGTAACCCTAAATTTTAACTAATATTCACATTGAGCAGGTCTTCTGTATATATTTTTGTACATCCCTTTGTTTTAATTACCTTCACCCTCTCATACATATAAGTTATTTACTTATTATATTGTTTTTCCTTTTAGAATTACATCTTGAAGGAGGTGAGATACCTCATTAGACCTACATATGGGGACCCATTTGAAATTACTTTTTAAGGAAATGTTTGGGAGATTTGAGTTATTAAATTTTGAGTTGTTTAGTTTAGGAACAGCGACGTAGCTAGAATTTTATGTTATAGGCACAATTTCGAATAAAATTAGAAGTTTAGGTCACACGCTTCTAATTTTGTTTCTATATATGGATTTGAAACTTTAATGTGTATAATAGGCCTCTAAAATCTTTTTATTATGTGATTGATAGATTAGATAATTTAACTTTGTATTTAATAGGTTATATAGTTGGTAGCGAATACATAAATTTTATATAGAGACACTATGTAATAAAAAAATGTAGAAACAAAAGTATACGTAGTTCTATAAATTGATCTTAAATATCATAATTATACCATAATCTACGAATAATTCTCTTAAGTTCATTTATGTATAAGATCTATCATAATCAAATGTGTGTTTGTTTCTTTTTTTTTTTTTAAGATGACGACTCTGTAGTCTCTATTGTTATTTTTCTTTTAAAATATTTATACATCTTGATATAAAGTTAACTCTAAAAGTATTATTATTTATTATAAAGATTTAAATAAATAAAAACTAAAAGTGTTGGGAAGAATTTGAAATTTACCGGGTATAATTGATCATGAACATAAAAGTTATCTTGTAATTTAACTTTAAAATTAATGAATATAAAGACATAATAAGTAATGTGAATCTAAAACTTATGTAGAAAAATGAACAGTAATATTTTAAATTGATGTAAGAGTGAAAATTAAATAAAAAAATAAAAAAATATTCATGAAAAGAAAGGATTAATTTCAAAAATATATAATTTTTTTAAAATAATGACAAGAATGAGGTAGGTTTGAAAAAAAAAACAAAAGTGAGTTAGTTGGCCAAACTATTGTAAAAAATAAGGTTATTTACTGTTGATGGAAGTCGTGTACCCGGTACACGACTTCCTTTTGTTCAGTCACGTCCCAAGTGTAGCGTTGATTGGTTGACCAGATGACTGGAGTCGTGGACGGTCCACGACTCCCTCATAATTAAATAATAAAAATTCCAACCTTAAATTAATTCATTTTTTTCCTTATTTAATCTACACATTCTCTTTTTTCCATAATTAATTTACATATTATCTTTTTTTTCCCTATTTAATTTACATATTCTTTTTATTTCATATTTAAAAATTCTTCGATATTTAATTTACATATTCTTCCATATTTAATTTACATATTAAATAATTGTCTCTTTAACTTGTAAAATTAAAAATTATAGTTCATTAATAATTAATAGGAAAATTATCAAAAATATAAAAATTTACAAAATATTTACACTTTATAGAAAAATCAAATGTAATTGATTTTTTCTTTTAGTTGTTTTTTCTATGAAGCGTAAATAATTTGAATTTTTTTCTGTATTTGAAAAAACTACTAATTAATATGAAATAACATTTCCACAACAATATTGATTAATTTAATTTAACAACATTCTTAATTTTGTTCGTTATCCTATTTAACTTAGAAACATATAATTCATTTTGAAATAAATAAATAAATAAATAACTTGAAAATAAAATTATTGTAAATAAATTTATATGAAAAAGTAATTGCAGTAAATAAGAAAGTTATTTATTAGTTATAAGTTTAACTCTAGAGCTTAATCGTTAACAAATACAAAGTTAATGGAGCAATGGTTTCTTTAAATTTTGCACTTCTCAAATTAGACGCTGCAGAGTCGAAGGTAGTCGTGAAATTCTGTGCTCATCAATGGCGGAAGAAGCCAGTTCATCCTCTTCCACTTCCAACCCACTGGTACTCTAATCATACTCATTCCTTCAACTTCTCTTTGATTGTCCCAAAAATTCCCACTTCCTTCCTATATTTCTTTATCAATTTATTGAATCGCTGATATTTGGCTAATGTTGTTTTACGTCTTCTCTAGCCCCTCATAATCGAAGATGAAGTTGAGGAAGAACTCTTATACGGCGCCGGATCGGGATGGGTCCAAGCTCTAACTTCTTGCGATCATCTCGCTTCCTTATCTTCCGACCTCGCTCACATTCCGCCCCCTCATACTCCCTGTAGCCAGTCAGTTTTTCTTTTTCCTACACTGTATTTAGTTCTTATTTTGTTGTTCATCTTAATCTTCGAATTTATGGACCTTTCAGTTTCATTTCCATTTCTGCTGAAGGAAGATGTTTTATTTTGATGTTTTGATTCTTTGAGATTTTGCTCTATCAATCGAATCCTAATTGTTTTGGCTGATAATTGGTTTAAATCCTATTTTAAAAATTCAATTTTAATTCCTAAACTTTCAAGTTTGTCTCACTTTTAAAATCTCTATTTTGGTCTGTCAACTCTCAAAATAATACTTCTTTTGGTCCTCAAACTAGAATGGTCTGACTTGAGAGTTGAGCATAGTTTTTTATGGTTAGATAATAATAGTTGATGTCTTTTATTTTGTGTTGTGGGTTTGAATCTCCTTACCTCATTTGGTATTGTGTGAATGAAAAGTTGTCTTTTGTGGATTTGAGGCGTTTAGGAAGATTCTAAAATATGGTTATTGTCACCCTCTTCTCCTACGAGATTTCATATAAAACCCAGACAGATTGAAATATAAATGGAAAGAATTTATAAGATTAACAAACAACACTTGCACCTCCCTCCTTCTTGAGATCACTCTTAAGCTTTAATTCACTCACCAAACTATTGCCTATCCTCCTCCCTTCCCTTCTATTTTTTCATTTTTTTTTTTTACATATCCGTGAGAGTCAAGCAGGGCAAGCTTACGCAACTTTGATTAATCTCACGAGATAACCCCCTGCTACAGTTAAGTGTCAATGAAACTCGTAGGATATTTAATCCTAAGAAGGTGGTCATCATGGATTGAACTCAATGACCTATTAGTCCTTTATCAAAGTTATGTGGTATTTATTATTAGGTCATCCCATAATGGTTATATGAAAGATCCAGTCTTTTTAATTACGTTCCTAGACAGTAGAGCTTTAAAATTAAGTTTTCTAAATGGAGGCTTTTAAGCTTAAGATCTCGAAGGATATATTTCAACATCTCAAGTCTTTACCACTAAGGCTATCCTGTGAAGTTAGTGTTCCATTGATATCATGCAAAAAATTTGAAGTTCTTCCATTTCAGCTAGACATCTTCTTTCGGTGGCTCTAAATGAGTATAATGTACGTAGATGTTTTAGCATCATAAAAACCACATCAAAGTCAGGTTCTTTTCTGTCAATTTTTGTATGAATTGTAATCGGTGTATTATTGCGTCTAATTTTATAAATGCTTTCAGATCGATTTTCGTGTTTTTGTTTGGTTTTAGTTTCATGATTTGGATTAACGCATTTCTATTTGGTTTATTTATCCATGGAACCATCTACATATGCAAGGTGCCAGAATCCCAAGGAGAACTGGCTGTGTTTATGCTGTAAGGATGTCTTTTGTAGTCGTTTTGTGAATAAGCACATGCTTCAACATTATGGTCAATCAACTCATTGCCTTGCACTCAGCTACAGGTGAATGTAAAATGGTTCTTTAGATTCTACTCTAATTTCTGCTTTCTGTAGTTCTAAAAATTTATGAACATAGGTTTGCGATGTTCATTAATAATTTGCATTTGGAAACAGTGATTTGTCAGTTTGGTGTTTCTCCTGCGATGCATATTTAGATGCACAAGTGATTCAGGAATTACGACCAGTACACGAAGTTGCCTACATACTGAAATTTGGCGAGGCCCCGCCGTTTCGATAGTATCAACCATCCTGCACTGGGGGCACTGAAATATCTGATTATTAGTGTGATAACTTTTCTAGTCTCTACATATTAGATGTTTTTTTGATTTCTTGGTTTGTACATTTCAAGCAAATGGCATATGATCTTCACATGAATTGGGTTGGGTTGTCAAATGTTCATGGTAGGTTGTTGGTTGTTCACTATACAGAAGTGAGGGATAGATTAGAATCTCATATCTTGTTCAAGAAAATCATAAGAAGCTTTTACTTGAAACTGGCAAACTTCTTATTTCAAACCTTGATGATAACATTAATGAAATTGGTTCCCCATTTTTGTCACTCATCATTTTTCGCAAATGCTGGCTTTCTGGTCCGTAGAAACTTTGCTTCTACTTTGGTTGCAAAGAAAATTCGACGCAGCTTCACTTTATCTTATTTTGAATAAGAAACAATTCCGTTGGTGGTATGAAATTACAAGAAAAAAAGAAAAGGAGAAAACTCTCAAAGGAGAGATTACAAAAGACATTTTCAGTTTGAAACGAGACTAGCATCATTTATTTATTTTCTTATCACTCATGCATATGCTCTGATACCAAAGAACAAGGCACTCAGTCCTTAGTCCAAAGTTCTAAGTTACTGTGAAAGTAAGAACCTTTGAATTTAAGATTTTCGATCAACCAATTGAATGTTGAAATTAGATTACCTCTTAGATCAAAGATCTAAAAACTTATTAAATTGAGTTACTCCACAGTCAAAATTCAAAACTTGATCGATGTTAGATTGAATGATCTACATGCCTTCTATCATAAGAATAGCAAATTTTATGGGAAAAGTCTCAATATGAGCTAGAACTAAAAGGTTTCCAGAATTAAATTGCTTGCTGCACTTCAGTTAACATGATAGACTTTGAAGAAAAATTAGAAAAAGAAGATAATTATGAAAAAGAGCATCTTCTCCATTGACTCAGCCAAATAATTATATGATTTAGGTTATAATGTTTTATGTACTACAACTAAACGTATTTGCAACTGTAATTACATTGTAAATGCAGATCTCAACGTGCTATAGCCAGTATCAACGTCTATCTTCTTCCCCAAAATTTGGCAAGCTTCCAAGCACGTCGCAGGCGCGTTGCTCGCACTCCAATTTGCCCCATCTTGCATCAACACGTTCACACGGGAATATCGATTTTCCAAGACTGTAGTGGTAATCATTGAAAAGCGGCTAATCAGATTAACACGATATGAAACACACACGTTTAATAGGTTAATTGGTTCAAACAGAATAGACAGTGTGTAAACTTCTACTCTATTGCAACAGTAGTTCATTAATGAAAAATAAAAGAGTAACGGAAAGACTCTTGTAAGTCAACTAAGTGAAAACTTGGAGTTATACAGAAATTATATTGTTGAAAATAAATGATTCGATATTGAATCGTTAGAGTGGATACGAAATTTGTGGCATAACCTTCTGTTGACAACGTTATGTACACGGCATAGCCATCGGGAGAACTCAGCATGAGATCCAGTCTCTACGGGGTTTGCTCTGTCATACAATCAACAAACATTGTCACTTGAAGATTTGAGAAACAAAAAGTGTAATGCTATTTTACAACGCCAAAGCATAACACGTACGAGCATCACATTCACCAAGTTGAAGACGTCTTGTAATCCCATAAGATTATATTCTTTAACAACCAAAGTTGATATTTTGCATTAAAAATCTATTGCTTTTCCTTTCTATTTGCTTAAGAAATTATAAAAGATATTCATTCTAATTTTAGCAATTGACAAATACTAGGGCGTCTAGCTAGTACAAATCAAACATGAACATCTAACAAAGCTAAGGTCTCCAAGCTACACTCACAAGGGCAAGGCAAGGGCTGCCAGGCTGTATCAACAAACAAATAAGAATAACCAACATACTTTGTAAGGAGGGGACAAATGATGTACCTTAGAACTTCTTTGAAGTGGTCTGCACATTCTCCACAAGGGTACATGCGAGATAATATTGCCATCTGCACACAAAACACAAGTTATTCCATGCAGTCATTGTTCATGCCTTATCATAAGCTCAATGATCAGTTTCCCTCGGTTAGAGACAAATTGATCAAAGCTTTCAAAATCAAATTCCATATCTCTGAAAGGGATTATGGAGTGGGATAAGAGACCTACACATGGTATTAAAAGGGTACCCTACCAATTCTTTTACATCTTTCTTCTGCTGCCTCGTTGGGTGATCTGGGTACTGAAAAATTTAAAGGTCAACAGTCCGATAGATTCAAGTGAAAGGCATGAAATAATTTATATTGAATTGTTTCCTCTAGATTTTTGTTTTTAATAAGAAACGATTTCATAAATTTACAAAATATCTAAAGATACCCAAAAGGGCCTATTCAAGGGTAATACAAAAGATGCTTTCCATTAGCTACACAATTCAAAAGTTGAAAGAAGAGAGGTCCTATTTCTGATTGTCCACAGTCAGAAGAAGGGGAAAGTGTTCAAAAGATGTTTTCTCTTGATGCTTGAACGGGGTAAAAGTTTGTTTCTTTAAATTAGAGATAGAATTATCATTTATGGAGAAAAATACACTGTTCTCTTAAAGAGGCCAAGTATCTCACTAAATAATTTCCAACACCCCAGTCCTTTACCATTTGATAGGATGAGCACATAGGAGTTGATCCGTAATTTTTCAAAATTCTTAGGGAAGCATTTTATATATCAAATTCAAGAGCATTCTATAGTTTTGTTTAAATGCAGAGCAAGATAATAATACTACGAACGTTGCAAGTTTATATATATATATGTATAAATAACTAATACAGAGAGAGAGAAATTTAAGAGGCAAGTGATTGAATACAAAAATAAGAAGATAACATCGTTGAGAAAACCTGAGCAGCAAGGATGTGAAGAAAAGTCCAGGTAGCCCTTCCAAGTACTTCCTTAGTTACAGGTGCAGCAGGCTTTCCTCAATATAAATTGTCGAATCAAAACCATATCAATGAGAGAATTTCAAATTATGCTGTATAGGCATTAAACAGGTAATTTGATGCATTAAACAGAGAATTTAACTGATCGATTGCAACTGAGCGAGTTTAAAAGTTTTTCCATAGTGAGTAACATGTAGAAGCAGCTTGTCTAACAACATTATTATATCCGAAACTCCATTTTAGATTACATTGAAAAATGATACCTACACAGTCATGATTGTGGGAAATAAATCCCAATCTTTACAAAGCGTTCTCTGACTCATTTCAAGAAACTCATTTCTCAACCTAGAATAAAATCTTAAGAAGATACCAAGTAAAACTAAAAAAACAAAACCCCAAAAGACCTAAAGGAATTAAAAACTAGATGGACATGCTATAAATTATAATATACAATAACCTGGAGAGGGGAAATGAAAAGGTAATTGTCTTTTTTTCTGTGAGAACTTTTATCAAACACTTACAGGGCATCAAGTAAATCCACGAAAACAACACCTCCTTAAGATTGAAGTCCAATAGCAGAATACAGAAGGGAAGTGAATGAAAAGAAAACTAAAAATACCTTATGGATAATGTCAATAGATTGCATAGAAGTTGTGTCAGGATATGAGGGAGTTGCATAAGATGACGAAAATGGAGAAGAAAGAGGCTTATGGTTGGGGCGTGAATGATGGGTCGAATGGAAAAGAAGATTTGAGAGATGGGTTTGAATGGAAGTTGAAATCTTTTGAGCAGTTTGAAAGAGAGATTGGATGGGGTTCTCAGACATGTTTGGAATCAGGGCGGGAAAGCACTGCGGATATTATCCTATGCGTCCAAAAACAAAGGGTGTTCGTGAGAGGATTCAATAGTTAGGTAATGACACTATTTTAAAATTTGTTAAAATTATATCAATATTTAAACTTTTTAAACTTTTGTATTTGAAATTTATTTTAAACTAACCTTCAATCTTTTGTTCTTATATTCATAAAAAAACAAAAACTTTAAACGGGCGTAAAAATTAAACTAATGAGTTAGGACTGAAAAATACAATTTTTTTTTTTCGTTTTTGGTATGCGTGAGTGTCCGGGCCAGCTTATGCGCACATCGACAAAAAAAATACAATATTTTGACGCATTTGTCTTTATGCACCTCAATCTCATCGCATACATACAACAAGAAATAAAATATATTTGTCTAAAAAAATAAGGTGAATTTGACACGTAATAACTTCTAATTGAAGTGTTTAGAGAGATGTATAAACATTAAACATACACAATCGAGCTGGGCTTTAGTATTTTTCTAAAAGATCATAAATGTAAAGAATAAAAATGTTGGAGATGTGAAGTTCAAAGGAGAAAGGTGATATCATGATAGTTCACATATATGTCACGTCTTTATTTATATTTTATTATGCCTTTTCCTACCGTATGTATTTAGATTCGTTCACATAAACATACACAAAAGGTTCAGTATGCTCTTGAAGATTGAACTACACTTGAACATAAGAGTTATTTGAAAACATATCCAATCTTCTAAGATTTCAATTTCAAAAACATTTGTATGCTTCATTTTTTCAAATCAAGCGTACACACACATTCAATATAGAGAATCAGATGATCAAATAATATAGATTGAATCACATGCATAATTCAATATAAAATTAACTTTAACTTTATAAAAACAGGTTTCTCTCACAACCTCGTGCAAACAAAAGGATTTGGGTACAAAATTTGGTTAACTCACAAAGAAGTTGGAGGTTTTTGGTGAAGGAGTTTGCTAATAATTGGTTCATAAACACTGGTGAGGTTGTTAAAGGTGTGATCAATTGTAGTGTTGGGCATAAATGTGTGGGCTAAATCTTTTGAAATTATATTAGAAAATCTATATTTTGAGAGAAGATGATGAAGGAAAACAAGATGATGTTGTGTTTTATATCCTAAAACTTGTAATTTGTAAATGTTAAATATTTTTTATTATTCAATAAAGTTGTTATTGAGGTATTATTTAAAATAAGTGTTTTTTTTATAATTCTCAATCAAATTAACTAAGGTTCCTTTACTATAATATGAAAACTTGAATTGTATGTAGTGACACAAAAAGTTGATCAAGTTCGAGTTTATATTCTAAATGGTCTATAGTATAGAAATAAGGTTAGCCACCTTATTCTAGAAACATTATGGATAGGATCCACTTTGTATTTGTTACAAATGATGTGATCCTAGATCGTTCATGTAAGGACATGTGACTAGGGGTATCCTACGCAATGAGATTGTATAAGACCGAACCATAAAATAGTCACTTTTACTTTCTAACACTGTTTACTGTTTAAAACTAACTTATTTCAAATTTGATGACCTAGGTAATCTGATCTTAATCTTGAGCTAACTATGAACTTCTGTTTATTTGAGATTATCCTTAGATCTGCAAAGGTGAGAGTTATTCAACATCGTTTGCTCAATAAACCTTCCATTTCAGGGGTAAGATCGGGTAGATAGCTAGAGACATATGGTGCAATAATTGACTTACTAATAATGGTTATATCAAATGGACACAAGTATATCTACAGTAAGGAGAGTGCAACTACAAGCTATATTGAATAGTCCTGTTACTTAACAAATGTGTGGTTAGCTAGGTTAAAACAGTTTAGCCGATTAATCTCGAATCATTGAGTTCATGATTTTTAGATCCATTAAGTCCCCTACTAGCTCATATTGGAATTAATCTTAGAACAGTGTAATAGAGTAATTCGAATTGTTCAGATTATTTTACAGAATAAGACATTAAATATATTTGATATAATTAACAGCTTGGTATTGAAAAATGATAAAATTGAAAAAGTAAAAATTGTACTTTTAGAAAAATTGTGATGAAAGTCAACATGTTGAGTTTTGACCGTGAAAGTCAAAATATTGACTAAAAGTCAAACTTTGACATTAACCTTGATTTAGTGGGAAAAGTCACACTTACCGAGGTTATCCCACTAGAGTGGGATTACATGAATAAGGTACTTGCTTGAGTATGTGTGGATCACTCAATCCCACAAAATCCACTAAAGCTTGGTTAAGTGAAATTAATATGCTAATATGATTTACAGGGATTAAGCTATAAATATATGAAACTTAATTTGATTAAGTTCTTCTAAAAGAAGTAGATTTTGCTGAAAATCCTTATTTGCTCAAACTCTCTCAAAGCTTAAATTTCTCTCAAATTGGTCACACAAAAGATTCTACTGTCTCGTTCTAAGGCGGGAGGATAGCCAAGAAGACTCTTGTTGTGGTCTACAACACAACACGTTCATGATCAATTTCATCAACATATCAAAGAAAATTCGAGCTTCAAAGGTGAGTTATATTTAAACATTATTTCTCCCCAAATAAAAACATGTTTTAAACCTAAAATCAAAAGCATTTAGATTGTTTTCGTTCGATCTGCTTCTGCTAGCATGTCTTTCTATCCTTCAAATGAATTATAATGGAGTTTTTGAGAGAGGATGAAGATGTGATGTAAAGAACCTTTTAAACATGTGTTTTCAAAATGCATGATTAAAATGGTCAAATTAAAATTTTAAGGATCCAATGCATCTATTCCTAAAAACTTAGAAGTGTTTGGGGGCACTACGCTAGTTATGAAAGTTAATGGTTATTATAATTCATGAGTTGTAATACTATGTATGCTATATTACTATGTTTTTTTATGCAAAATAATTTAATATGGTATGAGTTTAGGCGAAAACTATCTTATTTTAAATAAAGAAGTAAATACAATAACAAAGAAGATAGAAAATGATAGGTAAAAGATAGTAAATACTGTAACAAGAATTATTTGAATATCACAATCAATTATAAATTTTAATAATTGAAAATACCAACTATTTTAACTAGAACCTCATACAACAAGTGAGCTACAACACTCTACGAGCTTCAAGTTGGTGGCACGAATACCCGGTCGAGAACTAAGAAAAATGTAATTTTCTAAAAAATATATAGGTAGAGAAATGCTTGTCCATGGTAGCAAAAGTTTAGAAAAGCTTATAAATAAATAAATAAACGAAAGAAGAAAGGAGGGAAGAAAAAAAAAAAACAATTTTTGACTTTAGAGTTGTAAATAAATAAATTTAAAAAAAGAAAAAAAAAGGGCGCACGTGCGTAATTGAATAACGATGCGATTGGCGGAAGACAGACACAATCGCAAGAACACCCCGTCGGAAGGTCGCTGTTTTTGCTTTTGGTCTCCAATCTCCAAATCACCCAAAAATTCCAATCCTAAACCCATTAAACAATTTACACAAATCATCTTAATTTTACGATTCTTCATTCACAAGACGGCGCAATTTCATCTCAATTCTTTTGTAAGTATCTGAATTCCATGATTCCCCCCTACTAATTATTAGGGTTTTCACTTCCATCTTCCAATTTTCAACTTCGATTTCAATGCTTTTCATCCTCCATTTCTTTACCCTTTTACTTTTCTTCTTATTGTTTACACAATGATTCAAAACACCCAACCCTTGTTGCCTTACGATTTGGCTGCAATCCATGTTTTTTTTCTCATTTTTTTTTCAAATGTTTTGTTTGTTTCCAGCTGTTCTTCACTTTGGGGTTTGTTCCTTGTGATTTCCAAACTTCAACAATTGGTATTCAAATGCTTTAGTCAAATATTGGGATGTCAATATTGTTTTGAATACTTAAGCTAAGCTGTCAAAAATTAGGGTTTCTGGCTTTCTGATCAAAGATTTCTTCTGCCCATTTCTCAGTTTATCTGTTTGTTGGTGGAGGATTTCTGAGGGCTTTATCTCAAATTCAGCCATTGCTGAAATTGCGGCTCTGAAAATGCTTCCCGGGAAAGACACTTCTCGTATAGACACTTCCGAGCTGAGAGCGATGATATATCGAAAGCTTGGGCATCAGAGATCGGACAAATACTTTGATCAGCTCAAGAAATTGTTGAGTTTAAAAATTAACAAAAGGGAATTCGACAAGTTTTGTATTCAGATTATTGGGAGGGAGATTATACCTCTTCATAATCGGCTTATTAGAGCGATTCTTCAAAATGCTTGTTTGGCTAAAACTCCCCCCGTTCTTAGCAGTACAAGGAAAGTTGGAGGCAATCTCAGTGTAAAGGTTGTGAATGGATATCAAAGGAGTTGTCTTCAATCGCTTCATGGGGATGCATTCCTTTCTTCTCCTCGAAAGGGTAGGTCGCCGGTTAGTAGAGACCGTAAGATTCGAGATCGTCCAAGTCCTTTGGGACCGTGTGGGAAGCCACAGAATATGGCACTTGAAGAATTTGCTTTCAAGGCACAAGAACAGCAAAGCGCAACAGAGTTGCATTCTCTTGGCAGCCGTCCTCCCGTCGAAATGGCGTCTGTAGAAGACGGAGAAGAGGTTGAGCAGGTGGCTGGAAGTCCAGGAGTTCAAAGCAGAAGCCCAGTTACTGCTCCGCTTGGTATATCGATGAACTTCATTGGTTCTAGTAAAGCTCTCTCCAATGTTCCTGTTGGAAGAAATTACCATGTAACAACATGTCAAGATGGTGGCGAGCTACCTGACACGAGGTTGCTAAGAACTCATTTGAAGAAGAAGTTGGAAAAGGAGCAGATTGATATATCTGTAGATGGTGTAAACCTTCTTAACAATGCATTGGATGTTTATTTAAAGAGATTAATCGAGCCATGTTTGAATTTCTCTCGGTCAAGGTGCGAGCGACCGAAATTTACAGGCAATCAACCGATAACTGGCTCAAGAATCGCATTCCAGGAACAACATCGGCATCGAGCTCAACAATTGAATAACGGATCCTTGTTGGACTTCCGTGTTGCAATGCAACTGGATCCTGAAGTACTCGGGAGAGAGTGGACGATGCAGCTGGAAAAAATCAGTTTACGAGCTTCTGAAGAGTGAACTGACCAAATCTCACATCAGAAAAAGTATAGTAGGGTCTGAATATATAGTCAAAAGGTAATCGATCATATATTGTGAATAATTTGATGGGTTCGGTGTCTTCCAAAGTCCCTTGCTAATTTTTGCGATTCTTGTGAGGATAGGTTTTGAGATCCATTATGAGCCTTAAATCAAGTTGATTAGGTTACATGTAGATAAAAGGCTCTAATGATCATTTGTGTTGAGGAATATGTTTATGATCTAATAAAGGCATACAACTTCACTTACGCCTGTGTGACAATCACATCCTTTTTTCATTCTTCTTTGCAATCTCCCCGAAACATTTACTTAGAGAAAATGTAATATAATCTGAGAAGTGGGTGTAATGAAATGTGGAGCCCATAGCTGATAACCAAATCCATAATCAACAAAAACAATGAATGCAAAAACAATGCCAAATGAGAGAGACAACCTCGTTTGCAATGTGATTGAAAACACCTCAATTATGTCTAAATTAAGGACTAAAAACAAATTAGATAGCAATAGAATTTTCACATACTTTCTATAAAAGTATTATATACCAAGCAAATGCTAATTTAGATTCCCAGTAAGGTTCTTCAACTCATACATCTCTTTACTCATAAAAATGTTCACAATTATATTAACTATAAAAGAATCTCTCCCTCCCTTCTTCCTAGTAAGTTATGCAATGTCCGCTTCAAAAACCACTTGTTTCTTCATCCTAGAAAATTGGAGAAGGGCCTGTCATCAAGATCTTGTCTGAACGTAACCCTTCATCTATATTGATCAAATCACGAGGCAGCTTTCTCGAGGCTCGCCATATATGTCATGTAAACTGTCCACACATACGAAAAAGAATTGCTCACCAACGCCTGCACAACCAAACAAACATACCAAAACACCAGTCAAAACCACAGCCAGAGAAGAAGAAATGAGAATCAGATCGATAGAGAACAGAATATACTTGGAGATGAACAGGGACAAATCTAAACGTGATGAAATCGCAAACTGGCCAGTACATAACGCCATTAAGCATTGTAGGAAGCAAGTCTCGTTTCAATCGGGCAATGATTTCAGCACCATTTTCACCTATGCTCAATGAAACCAAACCATTTTCAGTCATTTTAAGTTTTAAGAACTGATACAGGTAGTGAAAAATGGTGTGTACCTTGGACAAATGCATTCATGGAGAAAAAAATGGCTGTCATGAAAGGGCCAAAGAGACCTTGGCCCATGGCCATTTTCTTGAAGGTGGAGAAGAGATCTTTCTGAGGGAAGAGTTTTGACATTAAGTTGAACCAGTAATGGAGAGATGGCCCTAGAACCACCATACCATATCCAGCCATCCGTACTGTTCGAATTAAATCATATGACTCTGAAGATGACAGAGAAATGGTCTGAAAGAAAATTTGATTCCGAAATCAGATCACCATTGTAAAAGGAGAATCTCTGATGAAGGAGAGGTTCGATAGTAGTAAACAAAACGAAAAATTGCAATGATGAACAAAATCAAGAAAAAAAAAGGAGAAAGTAAGACTGTTCAAAGAAAACTTTGCTTTACAACACCCCACAACAAAGAAAACCCAAAAACAGAGCAGCATTCATACACACAATTTCGATTTCAAAATCAAAGCAGTATTTAAAAAGAACAAAACAAAACAAAAGATCACCATTAAGAACAATCAAATTAAAGAGAAAACAACTCTTCCAAGAAACTTTCCTTCCCAAACAAGCTAAATATAAACAAAACATCAACAAATCCTTCGTAACGAAGATTCCATCTCAAAACATCAAACTCAAAACAAGCAGTTGCAAGCTCCAAAACTATTCACCTGAGACGACAAATCAGCAGCCGTGTAAATAATCGCAGAAGTGATACTCTTAGTAAGAACAGGACGACATTTGACCATCGCCAAATACCATTCAAGAAACTCAACCTTCACAATCGAAAAAAACGATGAAACAGACGAGTGCTGCACCGACGGAAAAACACCAACCTCCTTCGTCTTCCTGAAATAATCCGGCAAACGAAAGTACGGCCGAATTGGTTGATTTTGATTCCTCACGATCGCAGTAGCTTCAAAAGCCGCCTTAGAACCTTTCAAGTGAGAAAAATGGCGAAAATGCAACAACCCAGAAATCGCAGAGCTTCTCCGGAAGGCGCCGATCATTTTTTTAGGGTTTAGGGGTGAAAATGGGAAGTGGGGTTTGAAATTTGAAGCGAAACAAAAGAAGAAACAGAGAAAATTTTTGCGCCTTTTCGGTCACATTCATCACGGGGTTTTTATATCACAATCGTACCAATAAATAATTTTAAAATTATTATTTTTTCTTTTCCTACTTGCTCGAGTATGATTTCAATAGTACTCGCCATTGTGTTCACACAAAATCATTTATTGTTTAATTTTTAGCGGTTCTTGTGACTAAAGCTTTTAGCAAAGGGAGAGTGTGAAATTCAATTTAGAAACTTCGAGTGGGTGTGGATTTTGGGAAAGAAAGGGCTTTTTTTTCCAGTTAATTTGGGGAAAACGACACGTTTTTATGGGCCATTGATTTTGTGCCACGTGTTGAGAGAAATCGACACGTCGATTGGATGGATTGTTTTCGACTTGTCGGTCAGTTGTTATGAAATTGAAATTTGGCAACCACTTTTTCTAGCTCTTACGTTTCTTCCTACAATTGGAAAGTGTTTGAATTTTTATACATCGAAAAGGTATGAAGATTGTTATAAATTTTTTTTTGCTTTGGTTTCATTGAATCTTTCTATTTGTTATAAATCTAATTAAAATACACGTCGTCTTGCACGTGAAATCTTGTAGTCTTTATTAAAAAAATTTAAGATATAATATTTATTTAAGCTTGTAATAAGATACACGTCGACAATATATCTACAATATTTATCACTAAAATATTCAATATTTATCACTAAAATATTGTGGATATATTGTCTGACACATTTTTAGATGTTGTCATTGTTGATGAATTTTTTTACAAATTATATATTATTATTTTATTCAAAACTCTTTGTCCCGCATTGCTAAATTTAGCAAAAGAAAACACCTCCAAATACCCATCTCTTTAGCTTTAGATTTGAGCCCTAAGGGCACCTAAGTTTTAAAAGGGTGAGAAATTAGACAAATGTGACTTGTTGATATCTCCATGCAGACAAGATGAGGTGAGGAATTAATAATATTTTTATTAACTATTCATTTTATTTTTAAAAAACGTTTTCTTTTATCAGTTAAAATGTTTTTCATTTATTATCTTAAATCGTTGGGTATCCAAAATGTTCGTCAGTTACACCGTTACAACCGACCGTTGATCTGTAACCCTCATCCGTTACAACCGTTGAAGAGTTAATATCTGTAACTGACCGTTAACGTTAACGACGACCGTTATAGTTTCACACCTATATAAACACCTCTCCCCTTCTCATTCTCTATCCCAAAAAGCATTCCCTCTCCTCTCACACGAAATTCTCTCCTCCATTCTTCCATTCTCCCACGTTTCTTCTTCCTACACAAACTTTTTCTCTGTTTTTAAAGTTTCCGAGCAAGTCATTAGAGTGTACGTTTTTCATAGGTTTCGATGCAGCTGCGATCGAGATTTTGACTATTTTATCCTGGACACGACGTGACAATTCCGATTGTTTGCACACTGAACAGAGCCACGAAATGTCTTAAAGAGAGCGTGACCCGCGACTCATCCATTATATTAACATGTTTTCTGTTTTGCAGTTAACCGTATCTTTCAGATGTTTTGTCCAACAGTTCAGTTCCACCACACCGTGTACCAACAATTTTAACACGTTTCGTTCTGCAACGTGATGATCGGTTCAAACTAGGTGATTTCCTCTCTTCTAAGCCTTTAGATTTAATTCATTCTGATTTATGTGAATTTGATGGTGTCTTTACTAAAAACAATAAAAGATATTTTATAACTTTTATTGATGACCGTTCTGATTACACTTTTATTTATCTGTTGAAAAATAAAAGTGATATCTTTGATATGTTTAAATTGTTTGTAACTGAAATAGAAAATTAGTTTATTCGAAAAATTAAAAGACTTTGTAGTGATAGGGGTACTAAATATGATTCAATTGTCTTTAACAAATTTTATAACACACATGGAATAATCCATGAAAAGACAGCACCCTATTCTCCTGAACTGAACGGTAAAGCCGAAAGAAAAAATAGAATTCTATCGAAATTAGTAGTTGCTATTTTACTTAATTCAGGAGTTGCACCATATTGGTGGGGTGAAATTATTCAAACAGTGTGTTATGTTCTTAATAGAATTCCAAAATCTAAGAATACAACTTCACCTTACAAATTTCTTAAGAATAAGAAACCAAACTTGTCATACTTCAGAACTTGGGGTTGTCTAGCCTTTGTTGGAATTCCAAATCCTAAAAGTAAAAGGTTTGCTAGTAGAGCCTATGAGTGTGCCTTTATTGGATATGCAATCAACAGTAAGCCTTTATTGGTTTGCTAGTAGAGCCTATAGGTTCTATGACTTAGTAAACCAAGTAATTATAGAATCAAATGATGTTGATTTCTTTGAGGATAAATTTCCTTTCAAATCAAGAAATAATGGGGGCTGGAGCTCTAATAGCCTAACTAATTGGGGCTTGAGCTCTAATAGCCTAACTAGTGGGGGCTCGAGTTCAAGTAGTTTACTCTTAGTTAAAACTCAAAATTCAAGTGAGAAAGTAGATCCTGAGCCTAGAAGAAGCAAGAGAATCCGAACTCTTAAAGACTTTGGAGATGACTTTGAAACCTATAACATAGAAGAAGATCCTGAAGATCTAACAGAACCCCTATCCTCAGTAGATGTCAACTTATGACAAAAAGCTAATAACGATGAAATGGACTCTCTTGAATCAAATAGGACTTGACATTTAGTAGACCTACCCCCAGGCTGCAAAGCCATAGGATGCAAATGAGTTCTAAGAAAGAAACTCAAACTTGATGGAACAATAGACAAATACAAGACTAGACTCGTAGCTAAAGGTTTTAGACAGAGAAAACATATGCTTCTTTAATACCTTCTCCCCAGTGACTAGAATCACATCAATTAGAGTGTTGATTTCTATAGCAGCCCTTGACAATCTCTTAATACATCAAATGGATGTCAAAACCGTTTTCCTAAACGGTGAATTAGAAGAAGAAATTTATATGGAACAACCTGAAAGCTTAATAGTTTATGGTCAAGAAAACAAAGTCTATAAATTAGATAAATCTCTCTATGGACTAAAACAAGCTCCTAAACAATGGCATGAGAAATTTGATAATCTTCTCATTTCTAAAAGATTCAAAGTTAATGAAAGTGACAAATGCATTTAATATAAATATGAAAATAGTCTATGCACTATTATATGCTTATATGTAGATGATATGTTAATCATTGAATCAAACTTGCACGTCATAAATGTTGTAAAATCAGTGTTGAGTGCAAATTTTGACATGAAAGATTTAGGAGAAGCTAATGTAATCTTAGGTATAAAAATCACTAGGTCTGAAAATGAGATTTCTTTGGATCAATCTCACTACATAGAAAAGATTCTAAAGAAGTATAATTATTTTGATAGTAAACCTGCATGCACTCCTTATGATTCTAATGTAAAATAAGAACACTGGTGACAATGTTGACCAATCTCAGTAGTCGAGCATCATCGACAGTCTTAGGTATGTTGTTGATTGCACTAGACTAGACATAGCTTATGTTGTAGGATTATTATGTAGGCATTGGAATGCTATAGAGAGAGTCATGAAATACTTAAAGAAAACCCAAAACCTAGGATTACATTATCAAAAGTTTCCCTCTGTCCTAAAAGGTTTCAATGATGATGATTGGAACTCCCTCTCGGATGACTCTAAGGCTACCAGTTGCTATATATTCAATATAGCAGGTGGAGTTGTTGCTTGAAAATACAAAAAACAGACTATTCTAGCCCAGTCAACGATGAAGTCCGAGATGATAGCACTAGCTGCTAGTGAAGAAGCAAGTTGGCTTCGAAGTTTGCTATATGAGATTTCTATATGGGATATATCGGTACAAGCCATATTGATCCATTGTGATAGTACTGCAACAATCGCAAAAGTTCAGAACCGTTATTACAATGGCAAAACACAACAAATATGTCGTAAGCACAGTACCATTAGAGAGTTTTGCACTACTGGTGCAGTTATACCGGATCACATACGGTTTAATGAAAACTTGACAAATCCTTTAACGAAAGGACTGGCCAGAGAGAAGGTTTATAAAACCTTACAAAGAATGGGACTCAAGCCTACAAAAATGAATCACCAGTGAAGTAAATCCAACTTGTAGACTGGAGATCCCAAGAAACAAGTTCAAAAGGTAATAACTGATGACTTGGGATCTTAGCAGGAAATGCGAAGGTTGCAACAATGAAAGTCGGCCGACCGATAAGCAAAAGATAATCTACTAGTTTAGTTCAGATTTGAGTAGGCTGATAATAGGGAATACTCTAACCCTGGGAATCAGACTGTGGCTATACTGAGCCCCATTTTTTTTGGTTGGGCACCCAAAGTCTTGGTAGGGTCCCTTCTTTCTCTCTTATTCCACAACCTACGAATTTAGGAAGAAACGGGGAGTAGGCGCATTTTAGGGAATAGGAATCAGTCCTCTTCTTTTAGAGCCGAAAGAGAAAAGCTGGAAAATGTCACAAGTAATATAGAGAGAATCATGCAAGGATATTTAGGAGTTCCATTCTTATGATTAACATGATATCCTGAAGCGATATGAAAAGGTTGAACATCGTTCTTAATGAGATCTATATTTGATGTCAAGTGGAGTACCTAGCTACAGGAGTACTCTTGATAGACTCACCTTTGTGGATGTGGAAGTGCGGGCCGCTTCCTATGAAATTTTTAGGCAAATCCTCTAGAGGATCCACTAAACTGGGATAGACGTGTTAGGTCTTAAAGCACGGGCTTTTTAGAACTACACTTTGAATAATATTATGCACAGTATTATATAGATTGACACTGCTCGATGAAAATGTTTTTAAAAATTTTCAAGTGGGGGCCGTTAGTAAAAACTTTTCAAGTGGGGGATTGTTGATGAAAAATGTTTACAAATAAAATACTATTATTTTATTCAAAACTCCTTGTCCCACATTGCTAAATTTACAAAAGAGAAACACCTTCAAATACCCATCCTTTAACTTTGGGTTTAGGTCCTAAGGGCACCCAAGTTTTGGAAAGGTGAGAAGTTAGACAAATGTGGCTTGTTGATATCTCCACACGTGCATGACGTCGTCCTCCGTCCGGTCGAATGAGGTGAGAAATAAAATAATAATATTTTTATTAACTATTTATTTATTTTTATTTAAAATACATTTTCCTTTATCAGTTAAAACGTTTATCATTTATTATTTTAAAACGTTGGGTATCCAAAACGTCCTTCAGTTACACCGTTACAATTGACCGTTGATCCGTAACCCCTGTTCGTTACGACTGTTGAAGAGTTAATATCTGTAACCGACCGTTAACGTTAACAACCGTTAACAACGACTGTTACAGTTTCATACCTATATAAACACCTCTCTTCTTCTCATTTTCACTATCCCAAAATGCATTCCCTCTCCTCTCACACGAAATTCTCTCTTCCATTCTTCCATTCTCCCACGTTTATTCTCCCTACACAAACTTTTTCTTTGTTTTTAAAGTTCTCGAGCAAGTCATTAGAGTGTACGTTTTTCCATCGATTTTGATGCAGTTGCGAACAAGATTTCGACTGTTTTATCCTAGAGACAATGTGGCAATTCCCATTGTTTGCACATCGAGCAAAGTCGAAAACGTCTTAAAGAGAGCGTGACCCGCAGCTCAGCCGTTATACTAACATGTTTTCTGTTTTGCAGTTAACCGTATCTTTCAGACGTTCTGTCCAGCAGTTCAGTTCCACAACACCGTGCACCAACAGTCTCTCTCTCCCCTCCCCAAATAATAATAATAAATGTCCAAACTTTTTTTTTCATATTTTTTCGAATTTTCCAACTTTTTTGAGTTTCTAGCTTTATCTTCAATAAGAAAAAACCATTTGTTTTCAAGATTGATTTTGAAAAAAAGAGGTGATCGCACACACAACAAACTATCCAACTATAATTTGAATCTTTTGAACTGACATGAATATTGCTCCTTTTGATCAACACATGTTTGTTACACTACCATATCGCTACTTTTGGAAGTACGACAATTAGATCAACAACAATAAAGTCAAGGTCAATAAAATGAAGGTGATGGTGATGATGGTAAGCTCTAAACGAATATAAACTCTTTCATTCCTAGAAGATCAACTAATGATGATGCTTAAGTTGATGCACACATGATTGCTTTTAGTATGACGAGGATGAGTTTCAATAGTCAGTATGGACAAGGACAATATCCATATAACAGATGTAATTATAGTTATTACAATAGTAATTGTGGTCATTCAAGTGATTATATAGTTCTTATGGTAATAGTGATGGACATAACACATGAACTTATACATGGAGATCACACTCTCGTGGAAACATTGAAGACTCATACTAACCTCTATATTATATACATTCTTCGAAGTACATCCTCACTTCTTCTTTTTTTATAAAAGACACGTTTATTGAGAAAAAAAGGAAGGACAACCTAAAGGCGAGGGTCAAGGTATTTCCCTCCCAAAAGAAAACTAATACAAAAACAAGTGTTTAAAATCATGGAAAGACTATAATTACAAAAAAGTTTAGTGTAATTTGTACACCACCAAAAAATTGTGTGTTGCACCACAAACAAAAAAAACAAAAGAATTAACAGTATCATCAAACACTCGTCTATTTCTTTCCAACCACAAACCCCAAACCAAGGACCGAACTGCACAATTCCAAATAATATTGCATCTAATATTGCATCTAGGGCCAAAAACTCTAAGGCCAATAGCTTCGGCTAACCACTCAATTGTTAAAGTATATCCACACTAAGATGCAATGTGCTTGATTCAATGTATCCTTCCATTAGAATCATTGAAGTTAACGCTGATAATTTGCATGACATACTTCCAGTTATGTTAGAAATTTTAAAAACTTGGAAGCAATGTTTGTCGCGAGCAAATAATTTATGCTAATGTTAGGCCTAGTATTAAAGTATACTCATACACTTCACTATGAGAACATAGATTGCAATTTTGTTGTTTATAGGAAACCATCGTATTTTGTCTACCTCAAATACATCAGAAGAATACTTTAACAATTGAAAGGTTAAATAAAAAGTTAAGCAACAAAAATAGCCTCTAAAAAAAAAAAATACTTCTTTTTTCCTATTACGGAAATCGCATTAGATACCTCTAATTTAATAATTTAAATTTCCTAAATACAGACTTTCCAACTCCAGAGTCCCAAACTATACAATTTTATATCCAAATGCAAACTTCCTCCACAGGCATATTAACTCTATACACATATTTAACTCAAACTCCTTGTAGTGGGATTCACCTTCTTTTGGGGGCTTGGTTTAAACTCTACTGAACGCAGTACTAAACCGCACCTAAGAAGTGTTACAAAACTCCTTACTTCAACTTTAAAATCTTTTTAAAAAAACTCACATTGATTATTAGAAGAATTGAAATATATATATAAAATGTGATGAACGTCCCAATAGACAGAACATTCAAAGTACAAGGACTCTTTAAGTTCAAAACTAAGCTCAACATTCAAAGTTCAAGGACTCTTAAGTTCAAAACTAAGCTCGTCATTTAACTCATACCTTATAAGCCATAATTCTTGAAATTAAGGTAAATGTTTTTCATTCTATCCTCTACTGGTTAATAAAACATATTTGTTAATCACAAACACTGTCAAAACTAACATTTAAAACCTATAAATTATTAGGCATCAGCAATTATTCTACAATCAATCTATTTCAATATCTTGAAAGGTTTACCATTCACAATCTCATAACATTAGAAGGAAAAACAATTCCAATTATTTATCATAAAAGAAAGATTATAGGCAATAACAAAACAATAAGAAAACAACATTTTAAATTTTCAAACATGTGTTTACTGAATTTTTAGAAAACAACACTCCCAAACAGACCTAATAATTCACATCGTACCACTTCGTTAATAGAACTTGAAAACCCTAACCAAGTTAATTGTGACATACATAAACTTAGCTGTTTTGCAAACATTGTTTAAAGCAGGCAGCAACACATTGTAGCATGCAGAAGTATAGCAAGTCACAATGTATCAGAGCAAAAGTACAGATTTGATATGTTATGTTCTGTAAACACACACCTTGAAATAGAAACCAACCCTTCTCTCATTCAGTTTTAATGTAGAATTGTCACTTTTGGAGATGGGGGAAACAGGTGACAACATCAGATTTGGGGTGTTTTGCTTCAGCATGCTCCCTACATTTCACCTCTGAGGTTGTACACATGAATGTTTGCATGCACACCTTGCACTGTAGAATCCAAAGATCAGTTCACTCATCAGTGTTCATAGCAAGGAATCTACTATCTAGTAATAAACTTTGAAACTTTTCTAGAATAAGCAGTCTTAATCAAAATTAAAAAAGCAATGGCAGTTATTACAAGCAAAAATATAAATCATTGCAGACATCGATGGGATGAAATGAAGTTCAAATTTTCAAGTGTAACCCAAAAAGTGCAATCAGAGAAGATTCGTGAGAAAAGGTCCATTAAAGTGGATTCCTATGAGATGTTCTAGAAGTTTAAATTTTGAAATGTAAACTAAAAAGGGCAATCAGAGAAAGAGTCACGATAAGAAGTCCACTAAAGTGGATTCACACAAGATGTTCACAAGTTGTTCTCGAGTCAAAGGCTTGAAATATTTACAGATATGATATCTTCTAGTGATGATCAACATTCAACCCCAATATTTATAGATATGATTTTGGAGAACTTATGATTTCAAACTTTTGTTTGCCCGGAGCTGACTTTGGAGTGGACAAAATCCCCCATGTGTGACAAAAGCGGTAAAAAGAAGTACAAAAGAATGGTGGGAGATAAAACTTTGGAGTGGACAAAATCCCCCATGTGGAAAGGATTTTGAGATAAAACTTTTTGTTTGAAAGTCGTGTATTTTGGTGAGATGTTCCATTTACTGGTTGGACCTATAATATCACTAAGAGGGCATTTGGCCCCAAACTTCATAAGTAGGTGTTAAATAGTATTTCATTATTGAAGTTTGCACATTTATCGAGAAACCTCTTTCTTTCTTAAATAGTATTTCATTATTGAAGTTTGCACATTTATCGAGAAACCTCTTTCTTTCTTAAATAGTATTTCATTATTG
>JBBPDJ010000021.1:16079173-16099042 GCA_037974625.1 Cucumis cinereus | reverse complement strand
AAGTTTGCACATTTATCGAGAAACCTCTTTCTTTCTTTTGTACATTTATCAAGGAACCCCATATCCACAACTCTACACCAAAAACATAAACTTCCTAACTCCATACTTCATACTCAATTTCAACACCCCAAACACCCCTAAGGGGATTGGGGATACAATTAAAACAAAGACATAAGCCTGCATACTCAAATTCTTACATTATACAATATTTCATGTTTAAACATTGACCAGGATGTGCATTATAGAGTTAGCCCTGAACAAAGACAAATAGTAAGTAGGGAAACTAGAAAGAGTTGCCTAAATGAGCGTATGCCTGCCACCCTTGGACATAGAGGCATACTTCCAATTATGAAGCTTATGTTGAATCCTTTCCACCACCGGCTGCCAAAAACGAACAGATTTTGGAATTCCCACCCAAGGGCAGACCCAAGTAGGTGGTTGGCTAGAAACCCTCATGCAACCAAAAGAATCCAACAACCAGCCGAAATCGAAATCAGACACATGAATTCCAAGCAGCTCACTCTTGGCAAAATTAACTTTAAGCCCCGAGGTACGTTCAAATATACAAACAATGTTAAAAACGTAGAGCAAAGCTAACCGCTCAGCTATAGAAAACAAGTGTATCATCAGCAAACACTAGATGGTATAGAGAAAAAAAATCAAATTTCCAACGGGTGAGCGGCAATAAGACCCACAGAAAAGTTATGATCCAAAAGAAGACTCAGATAGTCAACAGATCCCCTTATTTGATACCACGGGTTGGAATAAGCGTCCCTCTAAGACAGCCACTGTAACGATGCAGTAATTAGCGCATGAGATGCATCTTTTGATGTAGGTATGCTAAAGAATACCCTAACCTTTCGTCTGCAGAACAACATTAAGATAATTCTAATCAACAGTATCAAAATCCTTTTCCAAGCAAAGCTTCAAGATCACTTGATAGCTCACTAAAAACACAATCTTTCTCGGCCTAAATTGTGCTAGTTCTTAGGAATTTAACATTTATTTGAGTTCGTGGATAGGTTATTGAGCAAAGGAAGCCATCGGGACATTCCAGATGCAAAATGAGCTAACACGGAGTACTTAACGACAATCGAGAGCCAAACGACAAGAGGATTCCCAGGAGGACAGCGCCAAGAGCTGCACTTCGGCGTCATTCCTTTAAATAAATGCAACTTGTCAATTTACTTGAAAAAAATCAACTGTTTTTCTTAGTTTGTTTATCTCATTTCCTACTTCACACACCAACCCCCCATTTACCACTTTAACTAAAAATAGACTTCGAGAAACTAATCTTCGCACTTCCTTGTGGTTCAATTTGGTCTTGCCACCAGTGTTTTTAAATGCTCAAGGCCACTAAGGCGCAGTGGCCTTCTGGAGCGTAGGTGCAAGGTGCACAAAAAGGCGATGAGTCTTTTTGTGAGGCACACTACATATAAAAGTATTACATTAAAAAGAGAAAGTCTAGTTGAAGTGGAAATATGCAGAAAAAAAAAAAAACAAAACAAAAAGGGAGAGAGAGAGAAAAAAGACCCCAACAGAAGAAATTTAGGCTTAGTAAACTTGAAACTTTTAGTTAATAAAGAAGGCAAACCCTTAATTATTACTATTTTTTCAAAATAATGAAAAAGCCCCAAGGCCAGGCTTCACAAAGGTGTTATTTTGCGAGCCTCGATTTTCAAGGCAAGGCGCTAGACCTGTACCTTGAGCCTAGGCATGCACCCGAGAGGACTTTTTAAAACACTGGTTGCCACTTGTACTACTTGGTAGTATAGATGGTATTCAATAGGTTATAATACAAATTTCATTTGATAGACCGAGAGAGGATTCGACACCCCCTCTTTGGCTTTCTATCACCACCACCCTCGATTTATTAGAAAAGGACCTATCTTCAATAATCTCATTAGGCATTAGAGAAAATATCAAGAATTTGTTTATCAGCCACAAAGGCAAAATGATTGGAAGTAATAGTAGAAGGGAGAACCGACATAAGCCTATTTGATAATCCACAAGCAATAATCTTGCAAGCATAAGGAATAAGTCTTATCGAGACAGCTGCAAAAACCTCTTCTTTAGTAAAGGGTCATTCAAGATTACTCGCTTGCGCAGAGGCAATAGGACTCCACTATAAATTAGTGGGAAGGAAAAGTTGATTACTGTCCTTAGTGAATAAATTCGAATAGAACCCCAGGAATTCAACCTCAATGTCAAGTGCTAACAATAAACTAACTCAAGGGAAAGAATGTCAGATATCAAGCTTTTACGTTAGCAAGCAGCAATAATACAGTGAAAAAACCGAGTATTTTCATGACCCTCAATAAACTTGGAGGATTTCTCCTAGAGACTATTTAGTCTACATCAATTTGGTTAGAGCGACCATTTGGGCCAATGTTGACTGACATCAGTGGAAGTTCGAAAAACTCTTGTTGACGCCGATTACAAGAGAGAGCTTTGAGTGTTGTGTTCGTTGCCAAACAACTCACACCTAACTAGGGGGAACCCTTGAAATTCCAAGAAAGAAACAAGAAACCAAAGAATTTTAAAGATTTTGCAAGAATGGACTATTACCGATCAAAGAAAATGTCCAAGAAAAAATACAATAGTTTGTATAGACAAGAAAATAAATTTATGTTAGGCCTCTGATCCTTCATACTTATAAAAGAAGGGGCAAGAAGGAAAATTCACCAAAGAATACAACCAGTAAGGCTGTTGGACAGGAAGAAATCACCTGCGGAATCCACAATGATGTTGGTAGAAAAGGAGAATGTTTTGGGATTGCTGAAGTAGGTTTTATTTTGGTAAAAAGTTGTTGTAAGCTTTTAGTGGAGAGGTTTCCAGCCTTCTCCAAGGAGCTGGTTTATTTCCATCTTTGGCATGTATTTTGTTTTCCATTTGTGTTCATCTTTTGATTCTATTTTGGCTCGTGGAACTCTTTGTTGATATTGCAATATTTTATAGTAGAGTGTTGCCTCTGTTTTGCCATTGTTGGGATCTTTCTGAGTTTCAAGTTGAAGAATCTTAACAAATAGGTATTAGAGCTTTAACATCCTGAGGAGAACACAGGCCATGGCTCAAAAACAATTGGAAGAGAGAATGGAAACAAATGAGAAGGAGATGAGGGGAATCAAGGAAATGATTCTCGTGCTGAAGATGAGTGTTGAGAGATTAGCTGAAGAGGTGAATGAGAATAGCTCCAGCAGGCGTAAAGAAGAGTCGAGTACTTCGGATGGGTCAGCAAAGATGAAGGGAAAGGTTGATGAGATGGAAGCGACGAACAATATGGGAGGAGGATCGACTGATAAAAGTAAATATAAGAAGTTAGAGATGCCGATATTTACAAGGGTGAACCCGAAATCATCGATTTACAGAGCCAAACATTATTTCGAAATTAATGATTTAGCGGATGCAAAGAAGGTGAAGGTTGTCGTAGTCAGCTTCGCAAAAGATGAAGTGAACTGGTTTCGATGGAGTAACAATAGGCAGAATGTGACCTCGTGGGAAGACTTGAAAACTCGGATGTTCGAGCATTTTCAACGGGCAGGAGAAGGGTTTCTGGGAGCAAGACTGATCAAAATAAACCAAGATGGTACGTACGATGATTACTTGAAGAAGTTTTTAAATTATACAACATCATTGTCGAATATGGTTGAGAGCGTATTGATGGACGCATTTGTGACCGGATTAGAACCGAAGTTGCAAGCTGAAGTCATGAGTTGCCATCCAAAGACCTTAGAAGAATGTACGAAGGAGGCTCAACTCGTGAATGAGCCATTATCAAATAGGAGTATTCCTCTCTAGTATGAAGGGAATGTATCAAGGGAATGTATGAAGGAAATCTCGTACTCTCTTGGGCTCATTCTATATTGAGGTAAATTTGAAAGAGTTGAACTCGGGATGAGATCGATATTATGATGTAAGAAGAATAGATATTAATTGGGTAATAAGTTAATATTCTAAGTTAATTTCATTTTTACCCCCACTTGTAATAAAACTGTATAAATAGGAGTATTTCCCTCATGTATGAAACACATTATTCATTCTAATAAAAGATTCACAATCTTGGTTCTTGGAGGATTTCTCCTAGAGACTACTTACGTTACATTAGACTGTAAATCTACTCATGAAGTAAACGACAGCTGGAAAGTTGTTCCTACTAAAAGGGCCCCTATCCTCCAAGTCATCCAACTGAGTAAGTTGTGTTACAAGAAAGAGTAAATTGAAGCCTCAAGGCAGTGAGTATTGTTCCAAATACAAAATATTTTAAATATTATGACGGTGGTTGTGGAACACTAATAATAAGTTGAAATTTTCTTCCCCACTCGTGGGAACGAAGTTCTAGGTAATTAATAGGGGGCACTCACTTCATTCCTAAAACTCAGGAGTCCGGAGGCTTGAGTAGTGGAAAACATGGTGAGTTTTTTGGGGTCTATTTGATAATGTCGCATTGTCGTGTTTCTAGTGCCCTGTTCTTTATTTCTAGTTCTTGAGATGCATGAAAGTTTAGGAAACTATTCTTTTTTTGGAAAGGTTTTTAAGTAAAGACGGGGTGGGGATTTGAACCCGAGACCTCATGGATCTCAGGAACATACAGGTGCCAATTGAGCTAAGCTCTTGATGGCTTAGGAAACTATTTTTTGTTTCTCATTTATTGAAATCGTTAACAAACATGTTTTTGTTTAGGGTAAAAAAGAAAGAACAAAAAACAAGAAATAAGAAACAGTTAAAGCAGAGGAAAATAGAATCGTGAATTGATAAAAAAAGAAACAAGAAACAAAAGTGTTACTAAACAGGCCCTTAGTCTATACTTCCACAAATTATATGATTGAATTTGGCCTTGTAATATGCTCAGGTGATGATCACAAAGATTCTAACAAATAAACCTGGGGCATTGAGAACAAAAAACTGCCACCAGTTGAGTGTAAATTGGATTGTAAATATAAGATCCAGGTAAGTTTTCCTATATTTCTACAGTCTTAGGTCTTAGGTTAACCCTATAACTTAGCCTGTAAGATGACTACCAAAGGAGTCGATGCACATATCTCCTCTGAAAGTCGTGCTACAATGATAAATCAGCCCAAGGTGGAGTAAAAGACATTGGGGTATAAATTTTCAGGGTACAAAAGGTCAATGCTGGGATCACTCAATTAGAAGATCTACTAGCTGGAACATATGGAGTTAATTGCCACTTGGCCCTTCCCAAACGCAAGCACCCTTCTTCCCATGATAATGGCAGCCATCCATTCAAAAAGAGTAGGTCCTCTAACTACACCTAACAAAGGCCTTTTCCAGACCCTTTGGCTTGAAAGGAATCGTAGAACCTTCAAATATAAAGAGAAATCCTTTGATTGGTTTATAGACTTCTTTATCCTTTTTGGCCCTCTAATAGTGTAAACTCCTTCTCCTTTCAACAATGACAGTATTAACAGTGTTTTGGGCAGTTGAAAACTTTTGCAATCTCCTTGAACCCGAGGGTTGGCTTCCCTCCTCTTCCATATTTGCATGGTCTCCAAGAAATTGTTTCTAAAAAATTTAAAAATATAAAAATCTAGAGGCAGCTGCAACGTAGTTCATTGTTTGCAAGGGGGAAAATTGTTAGTTAAACAAAATCCACTCATGATGTAGTTCAACTTTGTAATCGTGAAAATAGTCTTAGGACTCCATCCCGACTGTTAATTTTCATCCACAAGACTAATAATAAAATGCTTAAATCAAATGAGCTTGCGGGTCAATTTCCATTGCTATCATGTATAAACCCTTCCTCATTCACAACCCAATGAAGGATGAAATTGAAGTAGAAAGTGAATAGAGCAAGTGGATAATCCAATTCCCTAAAACGAAAAGAAAAGGGAAAAGAAGAGTAAGCACTGGAATCAACGAAAGTACCTGAATAGTCATAGCTTTTTTGTTGGAATCAAGCTGGCTTCCTGCAAAAAATGAGATCAACAACGAAGAAGAACAGAATTGAAAAGGGAAAACGAGGGGGCAATAGAAGTTAGTGAAGAAAAGGAAAAGGGGGAATAAAGAAAAAAGTACCCTTGGCGCCTTTTTGTTTCTCCAAGTTTCTCTCACGAGCCATCTTAGCCTTCTGACCATTGCCTCCTCCCATGGCGGAATCGATTGAGGAAATACAGAAAGGGATAAGGAGACGATCTTGCTCCCTCTTTGCGTTCAAAGGAAACAGAGTAGACCGCTGATTAAAAGAAAAAGCAGATTTTTTTTTTTCTTTTTTCTTTTGCCACTGGTAACGCGGAATGCACTTGCCACTCGGGAGATGAATCTATTATACAAATAAACATTTCATTTTCCTCCTTTTTTTTTTTTTCAGCTTAAATTGAATTTAGCTTCAAACCAAACTCTCACGGACAACCTACATTCTACGAAATTACTAGCAGGTAGATAACTACGATCAATTAAACTTATAACCTTGTTTAGTTATTAAGATCGTGTCTCATTTTTACCGTTAAGATAACTTATAATGATTAACATTTGAAATGATAATATCTATATTAATAAAAATTTTGAAAAACTTTTATGTAAATGGATAGATATTATTACAAGTGATTTTGCATTAAGGGGTATAATTGATATGAAGGCTATGTTTCCTCCAACGAAAACATATATAGATCAAGGAAAAAAAAAGAGTGTCTTATTTGATTAGTTTTGATCTTGTTAATCTGTTATGCATTTGATTCGTAAGTCCATGAGCTCCATATCTAAATTTGATTGTGCCTACGAGTTATGTTATAGTTACTCCTATGACTACCGTTATTACAATTGTTACAATTACAACTTTATCAATTTAATATATTTATTGTTACCGTTATTGTTTGACCATCAAAAGTAAAACCCTCCATTGAGGTATATTTAGGTGTTATGACGGCAAGATGTGGTTTAAATTGGAGAAAAAAAAAGCGGACAAACAATGTCAGACTGCGTTAGGAAGGCGTAGGAACTAGACTAGCTCCATCTCCTCCTCCTCTCCTTTGCACCAGTGTCAGACTGCGGACTCCGACAAACAATCCTCGCGCATCAAACCGACGACCTCTTGCTCCACCTTCCACGGCGGAGCTAGCCTGCGACCTGAACTCTCGGTTCCAACAAGTTTCATAGCATCGTTTCTTCTCCATTTGATACTCCAAGTTGTGCATCACGTTTTTCACGACTGGGTGTGTCTTGCAGCAACGTTTTTGGCTTCTGGGTAAGCTTTCGACTGTTACCTACACTTCAATTGGCTTCAAATCGCTTTATTGCTTCAATTTCCTTTTCGAAATGGATTTAAGTGTTCAATTTGTTGTTCTCAACTCTTGAAACTCATTTGTTATTGTGTTTAGGTAAATTTTTAAGTATTAGATCAAGGTTCAGCAAGGTTGGACATGTTTTGGAATAGTTAGAACTTGATTTATGTGTCTTAGATCCGTCTTTGACTTGTGAAAGTTTGTTGGTTGTAGTTTTGGGTTTATTAGGAGTGATCAACTAAGGGTGATGGTAGATTTTGGACAAGAATGTTTCAATTGAAAAATCTCTCGGCGATTAAGGTTGTTGAGCTAAGTTCTAACACTAAAACATGATGTTTGATCATGGAAGTGGATTTTTGGATTGAGAATTATAGGGTTGTCGATGGAAGTGGTTTCCACACCCATTCCACAATGTAAAGATATGTTTTGACTGTTTTGATTTCATAAATGGTTGAAAATGTGTTTTGGATGTTTGAAAATTTGTTTTGTACCATTTGAGTTTATTGAATCTGCTTATGATGTTTTAAAAGTTTTCCTATTAGAAAATATGTTTTATGTGATTTTAGAATCGACTAGTATTTTGTATATTTTTAGTTGATTTTGTCAAACAAAAGTATATGACTATTTGAACTAAGAAGCACTAATATGGATACGAGACACAAATAGGACATGGCACAGTCACGGTGAGACACGACACAAGGACACGTTAGTTAAAATTCACATTTTAAAAATTATATATCATTTTTATACCAAAATAAAATTTGAAAGTAAATGGGTTGATGCATTATGTTTAAGAAACTTAATTTTTATTTATTTCACACTCAAATTTTGTTATTATTGTCATATATTTTTTTAGTCTACTCAACAAGTAGTCTGTCCATATCTAACACGTTTATTGTACTAACAAGTGTCTGATATGTATCCAATAAGTGTCAGAGTGTCCAAGACGTGTCGGACACAGACAGGCTAGCCAAACTAAAGTGTCAGTGCTTCTTAGGTTTTGAATGTGGTTGGCAGTGTTTAGACTAGTTTTGAATTGAAAGTGTTTGTCTCTTGACTCTTTGTTACTTCTCAAAACTTTTGAAAGGTTTGAATGGTTTGATTTGATGAGTTCTATTATCAGTATTGCTATTTGAAACTGCATGTTTTGTTGCAAATATTTCTGAATGATTTGATTGGGGCTGCCTGTATATGCCAGTTTTTGTGTTTTGAGGATTGTATGATATTTTTGTTGCAACCAAATTGGAAAATCTGTTATGATTGAAGCTTATTTGTGAAAAGACAGATTTTTGTGGTTTGACATTCTTTGTAATGAAGATTCATGTGTGTGTTGCACTCTCATGGCCTCACACTTATTTGATTGTTGTTCTAGTCGATTGTCAATTGACATCTCTTTTGGTCTGGTCGATTGTTAATCGAAATCTCTGCTATTCTGGTCAATTGTAAACCGACATCTTTGGATGAATGAATGACTGGTGTTGCGGACAGGTAACCTTTTCTGTTGGGATACTTCAACTATGCATCTTTCCTTCTACGTATTTGAAAGTTTTGAATGACTGAAAGCTTTATTGTATAAAGTATTGACTGATTGAAAGTATGAAAGATTAGTGTTTTAAAAAGTATGAAAGTTTTGTTTATCAAAAGTCTTAAAACTTATTTGAACCTTTGTTGAAAAACTATTTGGAAGTTTTAGCTTGCAGTATTTGGTTTGAAGTTTTATTTGCATGAAAGATCTTGATTTGGGAAGTATTGTTTGTAAGCAGAGTTTTGATGGAATGTTTTGCAATGTTTCACAATTTATTTCTGAAAGTTCTGAAAGAAAATGAATTTCAAAGCTTGATACGAGTATTGCTTATTGCACATTTACGTACTCATCTTTGAGATGAAAGATTAGGTGATAGTTCTAAGAAGTGAAGTTTGGCGTTCTGACACAGAACTTCAAGGGATGTTTACATTAGGATTTGATAGTTTGACCTAGAACTTTTTTGTAATAGATTATCTCTGCTGATTTGTGTAAGTTGCAAAAGTTTATAATGGTTACATTTCCACGTTTTTTGTTTCAATAGCTGTATTGAAAAAATACGAGCTGTTCCAGTCTTGTTCTTAAAAGAAGTTGGGTTCTGGCTTTTACCTCTTCCTGTTGGTCTTTGATTCACTACTACAGCTTCTACTTTCTATTTTTAGTCTTATAGTACAATTAAGGGGAGTCTTTATGCTCAGGTTAGAATTACTACTGCTTACTATTGGATGAAAATGGCAGTTTTCAAGCATCTGGCTTTAAGTTCCAATTATTTTTATTTAATTTTATGTGCCATTATTGTGCCATAGGTTGTACATGTTGAAGATTTCGACTCTTTTTCATGCTATTGTGTTCATGTAGTTGCAATATAATTTTTTTTTGGTTCAGTTTGTTGCTCATATGTTGATGGGACTCTAAATAAGTGCATCCCTGATGCCTATAGAATTGGTTATGTTTTTCTATAAGTAAATTTGTCCAAGAATTGAAATTGAGTTTTGATTTTGTCAAAGGATATGGCTGAACGACAACCACTCGACCAACAACATTCACTTGATCCACAATTGCAATCATCACAGTCTCCAAGAGAAGATATGATTGCATATGTGATGGCCTTGGAAGCTGCTCTGCTTCCGTGCTTGCCTGCAAGAGAACTACAGGCAATAGACCGTTCTCCTCACCCTTCTCATCAAGGTCAGTAACTGAACCCTCCCCTTTGATTCTTAAGTGTAATTAGATTCTGAAAGCACAGTGTAAAAATATTGTTTGGGTGGTTACCTTTATGCATAATCATATCCCTTCCCTACCACATTTCTCCATATTACAGGATCTCTTCTATGGAATAAGAAGTTTTTTTTCTTCCTTTTATTCTTTTTGTTTTTGGGGTGCAATTGTGCTTAATAACAATTTTTCATGAATGTTAATCTAAAGTTTCGGTCACTGGGGGTCTTCATAATGTGAGCTCTTTGTTTTTGTTGTCATTTTATTTACTATTCATGATGGCTTAACAATTTCTTATTATTGACTAGAAAAACGAAGTGTTGCATAATGGTCGTTGGACCATTTTAAATTAAGAAGAAGAGAAACTAGTAGATTTTGTTTTGTTTTGTTTATTTAGCAGAGAAACTTGTAGATGCAGGAAACAATAAATTGATGCAAAGAGTGACAGTTCATTGACCATTGTTTACTTTAAAGACGGGGTGGGTTGGGCTTAAGAAGATGCTGAACCAGTGTTTAGCTGTAGTTTGTAGATTTGTCAAGCTTGAGGTTTGTGAGGCGGGTGGGGGTCTTTAAGCCTGCACCTGCACTCCAAACTAGCTTCTTAAATCCTCCACTTAGTTTGGCTTAATATTTGTAGGTATAAGATGCCGAGCCTATGGGTCAAATGGCCCTCAAGTCTATTCTTGAGTTCCTTTCTTATTGAAGGAGCGCCAAAGGAGGCCTATACTACCATTTGTCCCCAGAACTTTAACCATGTTGAACCTACCAGCCTACAGATCAATTCTAAAATAGTCAACTATTGTTGTCCGCTGCCTTGTATTGGAAACGATAATGCAACTACACTTGGTTGCAAACGATTGAGTCCTACCTTGCAGCATCAAGCACAGTTCCCAGACCCAATGCAAAAACAAATTCCCCGGTGATTGGATGTTTTAAGTTGTCTGGGTCTTTTCGGTTTCATCTGCTTGGAAAAACTTATGTACAGAACTACAATCCTGATCTTAGTGTTATACTAAGCAGGCAGGTGAATACCTGATGGTGCCTTCTTCAGTTTCTTCATCATTATGGTAGCATATCGCTTGGTTGTTTGTTTGTTTTTGTCTGTGTATTGTATTCTTTCAACTTATTTTTCCTCAAATGGATGATTGGTTTCTCACTAAAAAAAGGGGAAAAAAGGCTTGCACCTATCAATGGATACCGGAAGTGATCTATCTGCTGGGCGGTCACACAACAGTTAATTTGCTCTTTTGACATATTTCTTCATTTTCTGTCTAGCACGACATTGTGTCTGAGTGTGGAGTAACTTGCTGGAGGGTAATTCTCATGTAATAAATTTGTTTTAGTTTCCTGAACTAGTTCGTTTGCTCTTAAAAATTATGTATTCCAGATTTAGATTACACTAAGCTGGAAGAGATTATCTTAATGTGTCCTCCATTTTCTTCATAATTATAGGACTATCTTATGGATTTTCTGTTTCCTTTGCAAGTTCACTGCTTGCTCTGCACAGACAACATCTATAAGCTAAGGGAGCTATCTCTTAGTTTTGTTTCATTCAACTAGTTCATCTGCTCTCCTCAAGCATGACAATCTGTAAATCAACTTTCATATCAATGAATCTGCATGAAACGATTTCATCGTGTTCCATTTCATATTAATGGAGGAGGTCTGCTGCTAAATCATCTTGATTAAATGACTGACTGACCTCTTTAGTCATTGATTTTGTTGCATTAAAATTATGTGGATGTGTGGTTTCCATTAATTTGTTGTATTGAAATATGTGAAGTGTAAGTGACGAGCCGTTTGACCCACTAAGTAGAGTTAGCATGTTGGAGTTCGTAAGTTTGTGTTTGAGGTGTAGGGTTAAAAATGAAGTTTCTTGATAAATGTGAAAAGTAGAGAAAGAGGGGAAGATGAAGGTATTTGACAAATGTAAAACAAAGAGAGAGAAAAAATAGAGTTGCTCGATAAATGTGAAAAGTATATAAAAATGAGAAAAATGAAATTACGTGATAAATGTGCAACTTCAATAGTGTTTACCATTGAAGTTGAGTTGTTTATACCTACCTAAAAAGTTGGTGAACCAAACATCTAGCTGTGCATGCCTTCAATTTGCTACTCACTAGTGGCTCAATGTCGGACCGAGGGAAGCTGGCCATTGAACTGATATGTCTGTGGTTAGGTGTTTGTAAAGAGTGAAGAAAATGACACCAAGGTTTGTTATTTGCTTCAGTTGACGTGGAGAGACATGCTAGGGATTTCATGGAGGCAGCTAAAAAGCTTCAGCTGTATTTCATTGGTTTACAGCGTGAAGAACAACCAACCAAAGAGGAAACACTAAGAAAGGTAAACACTTTTTTCATTCATAGAGGGACTCGCTTTTACGATAAATATCGATATTCTTATGTAATATTTGTGTTACTTCTCATCAGGAGATATCTGCCATTGAGGAGGAATTAAAGATAAAAAATGACATAATCAAGAAACAGGAGAGGCTCATTGAAGGGTGGAAGAGGGATTTGAAAGACCAGTTAGATAAACATAACAATGAGTTAGAGAAAGTTTAATAGAATAGGTTTGTGATCCCATTCTCTATTGTTTAGTTATTTGTAGATCTTGTTAATTACATCTTTCACTATGAATGTAGCCTAGCCCACACTTATTGATAAGTCTTGTTTAATTACATTCATTGTGGGGTTGTGCCTAATTTTCTTCTTAAATTGTCGAAATAGTAATGAATTTAATTGGATAGTGAGATTTGAAGTATTTATGGATTTTGGCTTAAAATCGTATTTTTTTAATCTTAAAAGGAGGATAAATGTTTAACAAATTTTGACAAGAAATTGTTTACTTCTTACAAAGACTCTTTGTGTTAGCCAATGATTCATTTGAATTGACTTTTTCAGTATATAAATACTTTTTTTTTCCGCTTATTAAACCCTTAAAAAATCAATTCAAATAAGTCTTAACCTAATTTGAGAAGTTAAAAGGAAAGAAAGTGATTTTTTTTTTTTTTTTTGATATTTCTTCCCCGTTTTTATTCCACCCTCTCAGCACCGTTCCTCTGACAATGACGACAACAAACAAAGTTGTTTCTTATTTCTCTAGTAATGTGCGTTAATCAACAACAATGTTCAACAATTTTATAGACACCAAACAAAACTTAGAGCAAAAGTTTAATTTTTCATAAAATAACAATGGTTTCTTGTGTTTGAATATCACGTTATTTTTGTTTAATTCCTTTACTTGTTCATTCTTCTTTAGGTAACACTTGAATTCAAACTAAGATTTCAAAAACAAAAATAAATTTTTAATTACTAATTTCCTACATTTGTTGGTTTTGCAGATTCTAAAAACTGTATTTATTTTTTCTCACCATAATTTATCAGTTTTCATCCAATTCAGTAACATAAAACATGTTTTTAGAGATGTATAACAAGGCAAGAAAAAACACAAATTGAAATGGTTGGATCTAGTAGTCATGGTTTTTGCATTTCAAAGAAAGCAGGCAGTGGTGGCCATTGCAACTTCAGACTAGAAATTGAAGATATCATTCAGGTTTCTAACGTTACTGTCAGTGATTTAAGGAAAAATCTAAATGAACAGTTGATTTGTATAAGGCAAGCATAATATACAACAATATTAGACTTCCTCCAGTGGAGGAAAAAAGCTTATACTTCACTCAGAATTTGCTTCCTTTCGTCCTCCTCAGCTTTGATCCAGGCAGCCTACATAAAATGAAAAAACCAAATAACAATATAAAAAACAACTTCCTTATATATTAGCATAAGATAGTGTATTGAAATCAAATCACATATGTATATATATTAGCATAAGATAGTGTATTGAAATCAAATCACATATGTATATATGTTATGTACCTTGTCTCTTTCAAGTTTGGAGAGATGAGGTCTCATGGAGTCTCCCAAACTTAAGCCTCCCCAGGCTGATTGTAGATCATCTTTCTCCCTAGCTTCACGACGTATTCGAAAATTTTTGTTCTCATTTTCTGACTCCTGTGAACACATCAGCTTTTCTCTCTCGAGTCTTGATTTATGTTTAACCAGAATCTCACCTAAACCCCCACCACCATCTCCTCCTCCATTCATCTCTGAATGGAAATTTTTTTCACTTCTCTTTAGATTGTTCTCTGGTTTGCTTCTCATTTTCTCTTTCTCCAATCTGGAGACATGCTTTACTAAAATTTCACCCAAGCTTTGGCAATCTGATGTATGGTTATCCAACTGCTTCTTATTTTGTCTTTGGTTGTTATAGTTACTTTCAGCTAACACAGCCATCATCTTTTCCCTTTCCAGCCTGTGCACTGACTTCACTAAGATCTTATCTAGGCTGTCTTCCATGTTCCTTGGCATATTAACATTTTCCTTTCCCTTTGTTTCCATCAATGATTCTTCTGAAGCAGGCAGCGGCGGCTCGACTTTCCGTCTGTTTTTCGCTTCTTGTACTTCTTTTTCAAGACGTGAGACATGTTTCACAAGATACTTGTCGAGACTAGGAAATGCTGACACAACTTCTTTATGACTAACAAATGTTTGTCTTGCATGTAACTTCTTGCTACGGGTCTTGAATTCTTCTACCCCTCTGCATTTTGTCTCTTTACCTTCCTTCTCAAGCTCTGAAGAAGGTGGGTTTGTCTGCATAGTTTCCAAGCTGGGAACAACTTTCTCTTCAATAGTTGTGGTTTTTGAAGTATCCAAGGCCAATTCCTTTTCTTTGTTCTTTCTGCTGTTCTTTGCTTCAAGCACTTCTCTTTCCAATTTAGTTACGTGCTTTACCAAAAATTTATCTAGGCTGGGAAGTGCTGACTCAACTTGCTTCCTTCCATTGTGGAAATTAGTGGCAGAAGACATTCTCCGAGGAAGGTTAAGAGATGAAACAAAGGACGGAACTGCAGAGGAACTTGCATCATGAACCTTCCCATTTTCTACCTCAGCCAAGGCAGCATTTAAACCACAAGTTGCAACTATGGTGGCAAGAGAGGAAAGTTCATCTTCTTTCAACCGCCTAAGTCTTTCATACATTAAGTCCTCAATCTTGGTCTCCTTCTCAGAAGTTGTCCGTCTCATATGGAAATCCAGCATCTTGCAATCCAAAATGTGAGAGCTGAAATCAGACTTTCGAGGCGCTTGATCAAGTTCTGAGCCATTCTCTGATTCACACTCAGAAGAAATCTCTAATGGGGCTACATTAGTATCACAATCAGGGTTCTGAGAGATTTTTCGTAAGAGTTCTTTAAAGTCATCTTCTCGTAAAGAAGAGCAACTCGCAAGCCTAACCAATGCTATTTTTACTGCTGCAGCGACTTCCTTATCAACCTCAAATTCTGTCTCAAAAGATGCTGTAATGGTGTGAGTTGTAGAACCAGCACCACTAGAAGATGAAGTTTCCATTTTGTATGTCTTTTGTGGACAATTGGGTGTATCATACATGATCACTCCCATAGCTGCAGCTGCTTCAAAAGCTTCGGCTGCAGCTTTCTCAGCTTCGTACATTTTCTCTTCAGCTTCTTTACATTGAATTCTAGATAGCAAATTATAATTCAAAAGATCAGAAATCAAACAAGTTCAACAATCCTCCACAGGACAATGAAAAAGAGTATACAAAATACCTAGCCGCTCGGAGTATTCGACACCAAGAGGTTTCGACCAGGGCTGCTTTTCGAGCTTTCATTGCTTTATGTGCTGCCTCTCTTGCTGCCATCTTTTCTTTCAATACTCTGGAGTAATGTGGATTAGAATCACCTAAAGTCTCATCTAATGATAAATTCAGACCATCTACTTCCTGCCGTACATATAGATAGATTGTCATGAAATCAACAAACAAAGAGAATAAAAAAAGCGTAAACTAGAACGACATAGAGATTTGTGTAGTTGACTAATAAATGTAATAGCTATGTCCATGGAAAAAAGGAGGAATAGTTCATTATTAGGGAGAATAATTCATTTTACAAGAGTAGAAACGCCTAGGGTTAGTGAGTCGCATTTCTCTAAACCTTAGGCTCAAAATCATAAATAATTTAAACATGACAACAACGAATACAACAACTTAGTCAAATTCAAGGGATTCCAACATAGATTTCTAGTTTAGTTGGGTGAGAAAGATACGTGAATTGTAATGTTAATGCAAAAGGGATAAACATACTAAACCTGCAGCATTTTAATTTTTCTCTTCAAGTAAGAGTCCATGTTCTTGCGAGGGAACCATTTGATAGGGGAAACCTTCCTGTGAGGAGGCTTCTTGATTTGTGATGTAAATTTGTTAAGACCGTGCACTGCTGATTGGCTTGTCTCTTTTAAAACTTTACTCTGTGATCAGTGTATGAAGAAAATAAAAGGTTAACACACACAACAAAGATTTCAAATCAAAACAATAAAAATCATGGAGTGGAGATTTAGAAAGATTCTAGTCTCATTTAATTAATTGAATAGAAAGAGAATGGATCAATAACTTGAATAATTAGGGTTACAAAATACTAATTCAGTTCTACACAAGTCGAAAATGGATTCTAAAATCAAAGTAAAAAACATTCACCATTGTTTCAAAATAGTTGAATGAAAACTTCCACAGTTCCACTTTTCAATTCCAGAAAGCATTCAGTTGCGAGAAAGAAAACAGAATTTATAAATTAAATAATAAAAAAAATTCAAATCAAGAAAAGGAAATTGTACAAACGCAGATTAAGAAGAAGATTTACCCTTCCACTTTTCGAGATTGCAGAAACGGGCTCGCCAGAGTCCTCCTTCTTGCTCTGCGAATCGACAGCAGTGAATTCGTTACTTGGATTTTCAGATGTTGGAACAGAAACCAAGTTCAAGGAAGCTGAATCCATGGCTGATATTCTCAGAAAAATGCAGGTAAGCTTTCAGAAATCAAACAGATTTGATACGAAAGATGTTTTTGCGAGAGTTAATGGGGAATTCTATGTGTTTTTGAGAGAAATGTCGAATTGATTTTCTTTCTTGCGTTGGAATTTTCCTTTGAATCAATGAGAGAGAGGAATTGTTTTTTGAAAATGGAAATAGCCGTTACGCCATAAAAGGGCTGCTCTTTAGAAGTCCCAACGGTCCTTTTAAAAGTGGGAATTATCGTGTGTGTTTCTATACACAATTTCAATGTTTTCCTAACCAATACTTAAATGACACGTTGGAATTTATTATATTTGTATAGTTTTTCGTTTACCGTAAATTAACTATATACTTGATTTGAATGAGATATTTGAAATTAATAATTGAAAAAAAAAAATCTTTTTTTGGTATTAAAATTCAAATAAATTATAGATCCAATGAACCACTGCATCTTATTTATTGTATTAAATCTGTTGATTTAGAAAATTTCAAATTACAAACATATTTATTTGACTGTATCAATTATAGAATTATCAAACTTTTAATTTGAAGGACTAGATCACATTAAATCAAGTTTATATGGATGGAGTTTAAATCTCATTTCGCTAATTTGAACTTATTTGAAATCATTTCATGTAATAAAGTTTGAATTAGAAGGAAAAAAAAAAACTAAAATTCTAATTGTTTTTAAATACGATTTTGTCTTTAGAAAACTGTCCAAAATTGATAAAATGTAGTTTAAAAAAAAAAAGAAAAATACTCTTTTCTCCAGTTAGTCTTTAAACAATATGTTTGATGATACAAAGTTTGGTTTAAAATACCATTTTAGTATCATAGTTTAATTTTAGTCTTTGTATTTCTAATTTTTCTTCCAATAAGTAGTCAAATTTATGAAATATTAAGGACTAAATTTAAAATTGATTAAAATTATGGAGCTAAAATTGAATAATAGAAGGGATATAGACTAAAAATTGAATTAAAATATTTTTGTTGGTGCAATTACTTGTCCAGTGAAGACGTCTGAAGTTTGGACACCTAGATGAGAACACCTGGACAAAGCGCTAGATGGAAACACCTACACTTGGACAAAGTGCTAGATGGTGGATTGAACGCCTAACTGCAAAACAAAAGCTTGTTAGATGAAGGCTGAGTCGCAGATCACGCTCTCTTTCAAACATTTCACGGCTCTGCTCGCTCTCTTTGAGACGTTTCGTGGCTCTGCTGGGAGTGCAAATAATTATGATTTGCCACATTGTCCGTAGGATAAAACAACTAAACAACTCACCTCTCCTTGAATGACTTTGCTCAAAAACTCACCTCGCTTCGCCTGTCCGACCAGGCGGACGGCGACAGTGTGCGTGTGGATATATCAACAAATCTACATTATCCCCTCACCCCTCTAAAACATGAGTACCTCTTGACTTTGGACACAATGAGCAGTTATAAACTTGTGACAATGGGTAACATGTGTAAGAACATATAGTCTTTTCTGGACAAGGAAAATTGTAAGAAATAAAGCACTTGAGGTTTCGTCTTACAAAACTAACATCTTTTTTCAGATTTGTTCAAACAATTTTTCTTGATCCGTCTCGAACAAGATCGACTACCAAGATTTCATTAAAAAAACTAAAATGTTCCAACTTATGGATTGTTTTGTATCTTACGGGTGCATCTCGATAGAGATTACACCGAGATCTACAAATTTTCAAATCTTCCCAAATCTCATACCAAATCTCAACTATTTTTTCTATATTTATGAAAATTTAAAATTACACTATCAAATATTAAAAGAAATAATCGATAAACTATGCAAATGACTGATATTTTGAAAAAATAATATATGGATCTCGATTCATCAAATTGTATCGAGAAAACCTAAAAAATTGATACTTTTGGATTTTCTTAGTACAATTTTGTTTGGAACGAATCAAGATCAACATAATCTTTTTCAAATATTATGCAATCTTTCTAGATCTTTTACGAACAACTAATGCTCTTCAAATCTTCATTGTAATCTTACCAAATTTTATATAAAAATGTTCAAAATTTATTTGTAAATTTATATAATTATGAAACACATGAACTAGAATAAAAGATTTGAGAAGTTGTGTAAAAAAATGATATAAGGTTTGGAGAAAATTTGAAAAATTAGTTAAAATTTGAGAGATGATTTGGAGAAAATTTGAAAAATTAATTAAGATAATCGAATTTGAAATTTTGACATAAATCTTTCAAATTTTAAGTAATTTTCTAGATATAATTAAAATTATTAATTAAGATTTGATATAAAATTTGGGAAGATTTGAAAATTTGTTAGGATGTGGTGTAATGAGATGCGCGGAAGATCCAAAACATTGGAACAAAACAATGGATAGATTGAAAATTTTAGTATTTTTTATCTCATCCGAGATGAACCGAGAAAAATTGACTTCTTACTGTTGTGAAAATCAAGCACGATGAAAACACGGATATCGAGAAAATAATATTAAAATAATAACAAATAAAGAAATAAGAAAATATTTCTCAAAATCTCCACTCAAGTTCTTCCACTTTCTCCCATTTATTTGGAATTCTCTCCAATGTTTGTTGCTCTTCACAAATCCACCACAACTCACTATTTATACGGAAAATGGCAAGTAGGAGGTGGTCCTAATGGACACTAAGATGATGTAGAATTTTGACACATGGATAATACATGGAGTTGTAGAAGGATGACACATGGAAAATGCCACTAATCTTTACCATCTAATAGACATCTATATCTTAATATTTATACTACTTCCCCTTAGATGTCCATTATACATATGAAATATGCCTCGTTAAAACTTTACTAGGAAAAATCCAATGGAAAAAAAAACCTAGTGAAGGAAAAATAGTACATATTTTAATATATTCATTCCCCGTCATGAAAATATCATTTGAGATATTTGAGTCGTCGCATCCCAATGGTGTATACTAACTTTTCAAAGGTTGCGGTAGGTAATGATTTTGTAAATAAGTCTGCCAGATTGTCCTTTGAACAAATTTGTTGTAC